>UZAN01046700.1:5558-17707 GCA_900618425.1 Echinostoma caproni
AAGGCTACCGGTGTCGTGTTTGTGGGGGGCGTAACAACAAATGCATTTACATACAAATGGCCCATTACTTGGTTGGGTAAGTGTAACTTACGGCGGTTACTGTTCCACCGGCAACAGATTCGCCATTGACACGTAACATAAAGCGCCCGAGAGGCTTGCAACGTTCATAGACCTCCAGACAAACAGGTCTTTCTAAAGTGATCTCAACATCCGCCGTACAATTTCCTAACAGACAACTGCAAGAGAAAAAAGAACATCGATTTAACAGAAGCTCAGAGAATTTGAATTACCGACTGATTTTTTGCGAGAAAAAGCTAGTAATCAAGTTGATGCGGAATTATTTTTGGTGTAAGTACGAGTGACAGATTTGTACGAAGTTGAAAGAAGGCGGGTTGAAATATGAAGGCGATGCAGTCCCTAAATCAGTTTGATTCTGAAGTACTGGCCTCTGATCAAGTGGGTGTCGACGTTGGACTAAGCTCTGGAGCCAAAGTAGCGCCATTAGACGGGATTTGCAGTGGACAGACGTCCGTATGAAGTGAGTCTGGAAGGTGACCAGAAAGTGAGGAAGCGTCGCTCAAACAAGAACACATGCGGATACCTAAACAGGTGCATCAACCAACTGCTCCTGTCACGAATTTCGGCGTGAAGCTTATCAGATGTTCAGGGAGGCTTACAGAAGCCTAGCAAGGTGCATCTAAGAGGCCTGGTTAGCCTTTACGCTCGTCAATCAAATAACAGACTAACTCAACCTTATGCTCAGATCAAGGCTTCCTACTAGCACCAGCTTAATACGTTCAGAACGGCAGTATACTCCTGTCATTTTCTTAAATCCGATAACTGATTTTTACAAACCTCATCTTAGTCTACGTATGAATGTGTTGTTTTCAAGTGTCTTTTGTATGGAACGAACTACATGGACCATGCGTTAGATTTGGTTAGGCTACCTACGTACTAGGGTGGGCGTTCACACTCAGCCGCGAGTAGATGCTCGCAAGTGGTCTCGATGCGCTGTACCAGCTGCTTAACAAAACAATCCCACTCAGCAGCTAGAGGCAGTCGCACCGAAAAATTATACGTACTGAACTCTAAGTCAATCTTTTTGTACCACTAATTGTGGGAGGTAAACTGTGTCACGAAATTCTGGCTGTCCATGGATACCCTAAATTGATTTGCATGACATCACAATAGGTTTGAAAAAAGCGATTTCTAGAGCCTTAATTGCTGCTTCAATACGCAGTCAACTAGTTAGCCAATTAGCGACTATTGTGAACCCTGAAAATAACATAATGCGTGCTTCCCGAACCACGTTACAAATGCATCCTCCCTATTAAACCACCGATGAGGAATCACAACACAAATCGAGTAACACGTAGACACTTAAACAAATGCTCATGTTACTTTTTGCTACGCAATTTTACTAATCCATGGAAGAATTCATCATTAACTGCCTTAATCGTAAAACCATATATATGTATACTCATAGAGAAAAAGAGGAGGAAAAACCCTGACGTAACGGAGATCTCGCTTTCAGTTACTTGTAGTCATTCTAATAATTAACATCGACAACAGATTGTAGTTAGCTAATGGCACTTACCGAGGCTTTTTCACTGTTTTTTCCACCTTGTTTTCTCTGTGCGTCATCGATCTCAGTTTAGTTATATGAGCACCGACACTGGTGCAATGATAGTAGAATATCACCTGAAACAGTGGAAAGAGAAACACTGCAGTCAAAATGGGAATGAAATCTTAGCGTTTCAGGAAGACCCGTAGTAAAGGTGAGGAAGCGAACTGTTTATCTGTTATGCAGTGGAAAAAAACAAAGTCGAACGATCAACCTCCAGAAATAAAATTTCATAACTGAGCACGTTGACAAGATTATGAAGCGAATTACAGTGAGAGAAGCGAAAGCCTCAGTATGGTTAGGGGTGGTAGTCCCAGGTTTTGGATGGTCACCCTTTCCTCGAACCTCGCAAAATCTCCTTATAGAACCAACCATCTCAAATAGCCTCTGCTGACGAAGTTTTATACCCTGCGTTCCCGTGGTGTTCACCCATCAAAGTGGGGGGTGGGGTGAGAAGCCAACTTCCGGGACTATAATCGAGTTGCTGAACCCTTGGAAGTTCACCTAGGAGAGTTGGCTGAAAACCCTGATTCCAAACGGAACCAAGAAGAGGCGAACGGACCACACTTATCTTTCTGGTTTTGGCAGTGGTCACTGGCACGATGAGGTATTAAGGTGTACTGCGCATCTCGCTCGTTGGACCCAGTCCAAAGGGCATGAGATCCGATGAGTTGAATACCGACCCCAAATAGATTGCGATTTTCACATGCCGTCCCACTGCTTTATAGGTTAGACTAGTCAAAGGCTCTGTTTGTGAGTTCCCAAACCTAACGCTATCTCGTCCATGAGCAAATCACTGAAATTTTTCTTTTGATACAGATTAATGTACCAGGGTTTGTTTGGGACACTGACGTGTGTGAAACGTATGATATATGTTGAAAAACATTTTTTCAACCACGTCTGAGTACCAAACAAATCTCAGTAAGATAAAATTTATAAAGTACTGAACAGTAACACTTGAGAATATTTCTCATCAAGCTCCGGATAGTCCAAACTCACAAATTGTTCCACTCATAAAAGATAGCCGTATTTAATTCGTGATTAAGGTAGAATATCCTTTCTTGCAAGTGAACGATGGAAGGAAAACCTGTTTGGACACGGGCCATGTAACAACACGTCCACACATTAGTACTATTGGGGTTGAACTTTTTCCTCATTTCTGAAAATCATTCAGAAATTCAGTTGCTATGACTCCTAACCCACACAACTCGATCCTCAATGCGATTTTATCTTCCTGAATTGCAACTTTGGTGTTGTTTGCAAAAGTTGCTATGGGCATATATTCACAACTAACTATCATGATTACTGTAAATTCGACGTACCTGCTGCCTGATTCGAAGCAGCACGTAAAGGTGTCGTAAATCGATCAAAATATTTTCGTCTTATGTTGTGTTAATTTATTTTTTACCGATGTGGGTCGATCCAAAAGTAACGAACAGTCAGCAATGACCGATAAGATTTTCAGGAATCTTAGGAATATTGATGCCAAGTATTTTTTGGGTTCCAGCTCCGGTAACCTTGAACCGGATGGCATACCTCCGTTTCGACAAATGACGAAACTATGAACTGGACTACAATGCATGACATTAGCGATCGTCGTCCGACTACCATGCATGACGTAAATATTGTTCAACATCGCATAGCTGGACCTCACCGAACACAGTTAAGGCAAGACCAGCTCATACAACTTACATGGCGAGCTAACGACGGCACTTTAATGGCAGTATTCAGAGCTATTATTTCATTTCACAGTCCTACGGGCGCTTTTCCTATAATAACACTTTAATCTTAATCTGTTTAGTTTCTCCACACCGTAATGTACCAGATTGAATCAATCTGTGTAGTTTAGTTACCGAGATATTGTGGAAAAACAGGATGGGGTTAAAAGCATTTCGTGTATTACCTTAGAATCACATCACGCGGCGTCTCAGTTGTATATTTGAATCGTGTTGGGTAACAATACAAAGTATTCGTTTGTGTAAGTCAGCACCAACATTCCGAAGGTTTTGAAGCTTCTCATCTTAAGTTATTTCCACTACTTCCATTTATTTCTTGATTTCCATTATGTTCTCGCACCGTTCGTATCCCAAGGGATTATTACTATAAATGGAATTGCGGTGACGACGATGAAGAAACGGACAGGTACGCGCGTGATGGGGAACGGTACAGAATTGAAGTGTTACATATTATATTTCAAATTTGTCTCAGGACAGACTGTGTACCAGGCAAATTATGGTGAAATAATCATTAAAAAAGGGAAAAAATGTTCCATGACAGAATTGAAGAACAAAATATATACCCTCAGCTGTTGGGAAAACAGACAGCGAGCGATGAAAACAGGCTTATTGGATAAACCGTTGAATTTTCTCCAAAATGGTACCAAAACGAAGGGAAAACGGTCGAAACTGATTACTTATGTTCGCGCAACTGTCACAGGAAATTTAGTTAGAACAACTGAGCAGCATAAACACTTTTGTGATAGGCATACAGAACATAATCTATTCAAAGTTGAAGAGAAACGGAGAGATGGGGCGTTTCTATCGTACCCCACTGTTGAAAGGAAATGAGTGTGAGAGTTCAATATACGCCCTAACTCTTCCCGAGGTCTGACGGTAAACTGTTTTTAGAAGCAGGACAATCTTCTCGGGTACCCCGTAACTCAACAAACAGTTCCACAGGACAGGGCGATCGATGGAGTCGAAGGCCGCTTTGATAACCAAAACCACACCAACAGTTTGTCGTCGATATATGTGGCCGTATTCTGGTAGCTGATAAAGAGTGAAAGTTTGATCTATGCAACCACGGCATGCATCAAATCCGGCTTGCTCTTCACAGATTTGTTCTTTTTATCGAAACGGACGCGAACACATTGGGCACTATTATAATCAGACTTAGGCCACTGTGGTTGGAACAGGCGTTGCAATAGCTCATCTTGAAGACGGGTAAAACCGTCGATTCTTCACATGTAGGATACGGTTTCGCTCTCCAAGATCTTCGAGAGCAGTCTGGCAAGCTCTCTCACGAGAGCTTCTTTACCATCTTTATAAAAGGCCCTGGGCAGGTTGGCCAATCCAGATGCCTTGTTGCGTTTCGGGGCTTGGAGTTCCTTTCGAATCTCTGCTTCTGTGGGCGGCTCCGTGGATCGTGACCAAGACAACTACTTGGGGGTAGTCAGCGCTAGTTGAACTGGAACGTGAAATGCTTTGCCTTTCCAAGCATCAGTGAAGACTGTATACTGCCGTGGCGTTTACTTTGTCGGTTGTTTTACTAATGCACTGTCTTTCTGGGTCAGCAGGACTGTTGAAAAGGAACAGTGCCTTGTGTTTCCACACCTAGCTGTTGATTCCATCGCTTCTGCACGTAGGACCCACCGGGCTTCTCGGTCGTCTCTCAAGCTCTTCGTGAGTTTTGACTAGGCCATTTCGTGAAAATCCAGTTCCCAAAAGACAGTCTTGGAGTGCGTGAGGAATAGGCAGAATTAATTGTTGCGGGAAGTGATGCCATTGAAGTAACCCTTTCGATGCCAATGTTGTATGAATACAGCCGCAACCAAAGCAGATGAGAAAATTTTCGACAGAAAAATAGAGAAATTCGACCCAAAACTAACCGGATATCCTTGCGTAATCGGTTGAGGGACAGCGAATACTAAAACCTTGGCGCTGATGCGACTAGCCAGAGGTACAGGATTGTCCGGATCAGCGATAACGTCACCAGGAACCAGAGATTGGAACGGATCAATTCCGTTCAAAATTAATGCAACCTGGTCGCCGGCAAAAGCCGATTTGACTACCTGGTCCAGAAGTCCACCAGAGCTGTCGCCTAAATGGAGAAGAAATCAAGCAATTCAGAAATAACGTGTGGATCGTTTAAACATCTAAAGACGAAGTTTCAAACCAGAAAGATCACATTCCAATTGCTATTCCCCCCCCCCGGAGTTTACCCTATATTATCAACTTCGCCAGGAGATTCTTAGCAGCTGACAGTATTTAAATCGAGGAATCGGCTGGGTAAAAGGAAATGATATTAGAATTTTATGCTTGCAAACTCAGAGCTAGAGAACAGCAAAGGACAGAATAATGTGTCAGGACCAAACGGGGTATAGAAAACTCATGCTTTATATGGGTATGACTTACTGTAAATGTTTTTGTCAATAATAAAGCACTGATTATTTAAGCTATAATCCACCGAGGTTTTTTTGATTATCGTGAATAACCCCTCTAGAGACAAGTTTCACAATCAGATAACTCCGAGGCGACGATTACAAGTCAACAAATGTGTGATCATGTGCATACGTGTAATCCTGTGATTCGGCCAGTGATGCGCTCTGTCGCGCCATCTCCCATTATCCGGATCGGTGGTGATGAGGTCACTTAACTGTCAGTGTCGTTAGGGCAGTTCGAACGCCGGGAATCTGTTCTCAGTCGTCCGGCTTAACACATGCGGGTGGGTGCTAATATCCCAAGCCTAGTCATATGACGGCTACGTATTCGAAGCTCGAATTGGAGTATAGTAGTGTTTTAGTAGTCAGTGATGTTCTTTGGTTATGGCACGAAAATCGATTGACGAGTCTCATTCCAGTTTCATCAAGGTTTTTGTTGTTGAAAGTTTGTTCAAAATATTCTGCAGGGCCTTCCCTAAAAACAATTTTGTAAATGCTGTTGTTGTAGTCTTGCAGGTTAGTAAATGTTTGGTTTTCAAAGGTAACGTTTCCGAGTAATAACAATACGGAAGAAAAAGATGTACAACTTTCCGTGGATTTTTCCGATTGCTTCAAAATTACCCGGTTAATTTGGAATTCCAATGGGAGCCAATCGATTTCTCCTTTTAAGCTTGCCTTGTGGGCATACATTCAAACTCTGGAGAGGGAAGCAGCGGGACCTGACGCGCTTCTTCCTAGTCTTTTCATGATGGGGGAGGTGACAATCGCATGAGTTATATTACTAACTAACAGCACATATACTTGCTGGAACGTATTTTATCATATTGGGACGAATAATTGATCGTACCCATTTTCAAAAAGGAATGTCACAACGACTGGGCTCGGAGAAGAATCACACGGGTAAAGCTGCGTATATGCTTTTGCTTTTCACCGTCCGTTTCAACTGGGGCACGATGGTAATCCAGGGGCGGGATATCGGCCGTTATTCACGTTCGACGTCGGAGATAAGCATCAACACCGTTTGGCATGGTGGCTGATTCTGCCGTAAAGAACTCCTCATATCTTCCTCGCTGGACTGATTTCATCTGAGAACACGTATTACGTAGGGCCATATACTTGTCGTTACTGCCGCTATGTAGGCGAAACGCTTTCCAAGCGCGGATCCTATGCTTCAGCATCTGGCGAAGTTCGCGGTTAAATCAGAGATTCCATAAGAGGCGACCTGTAACGTTAAGGCGATGCGAACGCCGCCACTAATCCTATTTTACCGTTCCGGAAAATGGTCCAGGCGACGCTTACTCCCTGTAGACACGTAGTTAACTTCCGGAGGGATTGAGCCGAAATTTGCATGCCCTCGTAGTCTGCTTTCCAGACATTGGGTCTGAATGCAACAGACGGCGGTGCGGAGCTCCATGGCGACGAGTGGTCACTTGAACTTAGAGGCGGGAACTGATCGACGGTTTCGCTGTCTGACGATTCTGGGGGAAAAAGCAGATCCAGAATTGACGCGTTGGACGCGTTTGTCCTTGTTGGCTCACGGGAATGCTAGTGAACAGTTAATTGACGCACAGCTGCGAGTATCTCACCAGAGAACCAGTGTGTTCCCGGCCAACAGTGATTTTTATACCAGCTGACTTGCAACACACCGAAATTGCCTAAGATCAGACAAGAACCATCGCTGGCCTGACGAAGCCATTCACCCAGGATAGCCACGGAGGCTGCCGCAGGTCGTCTATGGCAGATACCGATGGTCGCGTAGCTATTGCAGCAGAGAATTGTTTTGCACCAAAACGCTCCTCGGTGTCAGTCAGGACCCGTGCGAAACAGGTAAAATCTTCATGCACATGCAGCAAAACGCCTCCGCCAATCACTGATTGCACTTTATCCGACTGGAATGGTGCGCACCCCAGAAGGGAGATTAGGTAGTCCAGTACATCTGCGGTGAATCCCGTCTTGGCAAACGCGATTACTATCGGGAAGTGCTTCCTCACCAAGTCGTTCTTGTTCAGGGCACTGCGACAGCACTGGCTTGCATGTACGATCATTATCATTGTACAGCGTAACACAGCTGAGTGAACTTCGCTGATCACTGCCAAAATCATAATGCATACAAGGTGTATGGGAGGAGAAAAGGGATTGGGTCTGTTTTAAGGGACGGGGAAAGAAATCAAACCTCTACGGTCAATAAAGAGTGCACAATTCAACTGTGCCACATACTACTTCAAGCATTCTGATCGATAACTAATAACAAGAACGCCACTGCTGTCGGTTTGCCGCCATATCCAACCATCCATTTAAGGAGTCTTTTGGACCTGAACCCGGAAAACGAGACTTTATCTAATCGCTCTGTGCATTTCTTCATACCTCATTTTCACGTAACCTGCCGGCATCCGTGTGGTTTTCACCAATCTACAGCGGCTACTCTAAATAAGGCACGATGCGGCAGGTGACCGTTAGACATGCGTAAAACGTGTCCTAACCTACGGAGTTTACTGAACGGAATTCGAAGCGATGGCGAGCACATGTTCGATGCATCCCAAAATAGCCGACGACTGATAGTTACGAACAACCTACTCAGCTCTCCGTAGACACTAACGCTACCAGAAACATGCAAGTAGAGTGACCTGAGTATGTTCACATACTTCCGTAGCATTCCTTTGCGAAGGAGCGAACCCGTAAGCGCTTCGCGACCCATGGAGTCGAAGGCTCCTTTTAGTTAAAGGAAAACGATATCCTTGGTTGACGGGCACGAGGGCTGATAGATTATGTGCATTTCTGGTACGGACACTTCCTTCTAGTATCACTGTGACACACTATCAATTCTCATTGGCCACGGGAATCCAAAGGAAAGACAGTAAAGCATTTGCGCCACTAACTTCTAGTCTGAGCCACACCATACAGCGTCACCAACGAATCACAATCCTCTTGCCTAATGCCTCAACCTCGAAGACAGGCTGAACAAACTCAGGCTGACCTCCGCAAGGCTTCTTCCAGCCTGACTTAGCACGTGCAAGCAGAACCCGAACAGGTGGACGATGGTCAAGCATTGGTAAAGCAATGACTACTCTGTTGGAGGTGGTGTAGGACGAGTTCTTTTGGAGAGCGAATATCAGCATTCAACACACTATGATGAACCTCAGCAATGCTCACTTGATGTTTCCTGCAGACACGTGCAATGCTTCGAATGTATCGGCTTACACCTGTCCTCACTGGGCGACCGATCATCAAGGACCCATAATGCATGCAACTATGAAGTTTATTGTGTAAAACAATGCGCATTCGAAGCATTTCCCCGAATGCAAACAATTCTACAGCTTGCAAGTCCCAATTATCTCAGTTTTTCCTCTAAGCTTCCCACACACAGTGGGACTGTTTCATCGTTTCACGTTGTCTTGTCCCTCTCACCCGCGGCCTCAAACAAGTAAAAGTGTTGAGGTGAAGGATTCCAAGTGCCGCAAATCGCGGAAAATGACCCAATCAGATAGCAGAGAGCGTCAGAGGGAATTTACTTGTTAAAGGTCGCGGGTAAGAGGGACAAGACAATGTAAAACGACGGAGCGATTGCGCCGTAAATTCACTTCCATAGGACTTTGAAACGATTAAACTAGCAGTGCTGCTCAAGTGAAAATTACTTTCTTGCTTCGTCCTTCGACCACTGTCAAAGTCCCTCTTCTTTACCGGCTGAGGCTCTTATGGCTTTATGATGCCCTTCAGTCTCACGTCATGTAACGCGTAAACCCCCATGTCTACACCACAACAGGCGCCTTGGCTTATACTCGCGATGCCCTAGTCGTCGATTTGTGTTGAATCCAAAATACTCGCATTCAAGTCCTTCGCTCCGTGATGCGTTCGACGTTCCCATCCAACCAATTTGCGGAGTTTCGCTTGCACTTTTCGATGAAACATGACTCGTAATGAGACGTGAACCTAACGCAAGCTTACGCAGAGACCGCAACATTTGGTGGTTTCCACGTTCATCAAAGATGGAATGTGCCCGTATGTTGTTGCGTCTCACTCAGTCAGCGGTAGGAAAGCTTTAGGCGTGAGTGAAACGATCCATGAAGCTGATGGCTCGCTTATTCACAATCAAAAGCGACGTCTTGCACACTGGGTGGGTCACTTGAAAGCGCAATTTAGTTGGCCAACTTCTCACACAGCTGTTCCGGCACACGTCCCATGATCTGTCTCACCAGGCCCACCTTCCGAAACAGAAATCCGTGGACGTATTTATCCAACAGCTGCTAGAGCAACGTCCTGCCTACCACAGACCAACGACCAACATCCGCTTGGAGTTTGACTGTGCCGATAGGACCGCACTATGGAACTGTTTGTTGAGGAACGAGACACCAGAAAAGCATATGCCCATCCTAAAAGAGTTGTATCGTCATACCTTCGGTCAGAATAGGACCAGTTTTGGCCACCCTTCGCCGTCTACAGTGAAGTTCGACAAAGCTGCTCTCTATCTCCAATCCGTTTGAACTTCGTCATAGAGGACGTTCTACAGAATGCATTGTGCGGTCTGGTGAACGGGAGTCGCGTTACGACTTCTATGAAGAGAAAGTGCTTTTCCTCTCTAATCTGATCATCATGGATGGAGCATTCGAATGTATTGAAAGAAACGCTCGACTGTGCTGAACAAATCAGAGCGATAAATCGCACAATGAAGTTTAAATTATCTAAAAGTTGAACTATGCAACAAGAGAACCAGAAATTACCTTCCGCATTCTCAGCCCCTGACCGAACAGCGCAAAGTGAACGAATAGACTTTACCGTGGCCGGTAAACCACTGGGTTGGCAAAATACTCTACTAGTTGCCACGTTTAATCCAGAAGACACTCCACCGGAGAGAACGCGTCCAGCGACAGCAGGAACACCGAGTCCGGCAGGCTTGAATATGTCACTGACAACGAAACGGAAAGGACCGTCGACTGTGCGGTCCGGAGAGGGGAGTGAATCTGGGGAAGTACAAGAACAAAAGAAATAAATTCAGGTGTGGTGTAATTATCAGTTGAATGAGGAAAACAGTATAGACTTAGTTGAACCGTGAAAGCATAACCACAAAGAAATGGTAGCTTGATGGTGGCGAAGCTGTTTAAGTCACAATAAATGGTAGTTTTTGTCGGTGAGATCTTACATCAGAGACCGGACTCCAACAACCCTAAACAGTTCACTTCGTGATATCATCGCGTAAAATAGCTGGTCGCGTTCTGTTGAAGCTTTATATAGCGTACCATCAAGCGTCAGAGGGAAACATTTTCCGACCAAGACCACAAAACACAAAAGTCAGAGAAAACACGACTTGATGTGACGAGTTACGCAATTATACTACACCGGTTGGTTTGCTTCCAGTCGAAGGTTTAATGATGCGCCAACGGCTGTAAATGAGAACCATATTTGTTCTCATGCTATTTTCGTATATTTATGAACATGAGATTGCATTTGTCGTGGACGCAAAAAACGCAGTAAGGGCTAAAGTACTTTATTTTTACGGGAACCGTAGTTCTACTGGCATTGGTAATCGATAGATATACTCCATCGATTCAAATGACTATGTCACTTGACGCCAGCGTACGGACAATTTCAAAAGTAGGAGTACAGAATGATGTGTAAAGTTGTGATGCAGCATAACCAAGACGGAAGTGTATGGTTATAAACACAGAAAAACAGAACAATAGCAAGCAGTCATTGATAAAATAATCGTCCAACGTTCGGATTCCGTCAGTCACCATTAAGTACTGAATGTAGCGCAGTCAATAGATATTGTCCAATCGGACTACACAGTGGCTAGATACTGAAACATTGAAATTCACTTTTGGAGAATTTACACACTGTTGTCTGGCATATTTGAAGTCTGTATGTGGATTGTGAAAAGTTCAGTAGCCTCAGAGGGATTCGGCATGCGCGAAAGATGAATGAGCAAAGTGAAACTGAGGAAGATAACTACGTAAAAGTCAATAACATTGCACAGCACCGTAAGCAAGCGTAAAGCAGCAATAACAAATTTTAAACAGATAGACACATTGTTTTTCTAATGTTGTGCATGAACGAATTATTAACTGAAAACCACATCATAGGTGAACGAAAAAATTTGGGGACATTACCGATCATATCCAAAAGACAGGGTCCGTGGTACCAACTGAACAAGGCTGCCTCGCCACTATCTTCAGTCTGTTTCTCGGCTTTTGAAATCGATTTTGGTACCATATTAATCCCAAGTAAACCGGACACCGGACAAAACTCGATTCCAGTAATATTCATGCTTTTGAGAAAATGAGACATCTGCGATTGAATTTGATCAAACCGTGTTTTAGACCAATCCACCGTATCCATCTTGTTCACCGCAATGATGAGTCGGGATACACCCAA
>UZAN01046703.1:4789-26562 GCA_900618425.1 Echinostoma caproni
GTAGTAAACATATATGTCAAAGCTGAATATTCACCCACCCGGTTGTACAATAGTACTACTGACTTAGATCGGGTTACTATAGACTCCGTTTTGTTTACTCTAGTCCACAAACCAGTTACCAAAACTATTCATACAATTTTCGTTTTATCAATAGCTGCACAATATTACTTAACCGAATTTCCCCGAAGCTGCACTGATGATGTTACCTAGCCTGGCTATGAACTTTCCGCGAACAACAATTCCAGCTTGGAGAACACATCAACAACAACAACAACAACAACAACAACAACAACAACAACAGTATTTTCAGAGCCACGTTTTGGTTGATTCAATATGCCATTCAGACAAATCTGATCACGGAATGTAACATCTCTAATCGATTTAACTCCTTCGTGGTGAATTATTCAAAGATAAAATGGAGCTCATTGGAGAGGATAATCAGGACAGCTCATTTTCCATCAAAATGAAGCCATGGAGTTCCCGTCTGGCGCCATTAACTCACATCAGAGCATAGTCTCTCGTAATTATTCTTCAGCTTACTAGCCTCAAACGTCAGTCGAGCCAACAGTTCTTCTCTTTCCGTGACCTGGAATGTCAAACAAAATGAGATGACCGCAAGATCATTTTTAAAATATTGGATAGAACCTCAAACTCCGAAACCATTCCAAAATGAACAACCGACAGTAAACAATAAAATAACTGATATGAATCCCAATTTATAATGATGTGATTCATTTTTGAAGGAGTGTGATCCTTCTTTGTCATGAATAGCAGCCTGTGCGTGGGTTTGGTTCTCTTCCGGTTGGTAGTGAGTGTACGCTGGTGTGTTGAACGAAAACCAACGTTCGGAAATGGCCTTGCTACGTGTATTGCTTACACGTTGAAGTATATATTATCTATAATTAAAGGAATCCAACTTCAGGCACTTTCCGTAGCTTAAAAATTTAAATACTAAACACGAGTAGGGAGGGAAGTTTCTGTGTTTGTATTACGATGAGGTCGATCTTCCTTTTCATTGTTATATGGGCGAGCAGTAGATAATCAGAAAGTTTGATCAAATCTTACTGAAGGTCGTGTATTCGTTAGAAGATATCCCACAATTAGAAGTTTTGAATTGTCGATGTCTACGTAGTTTAGCCTATGTGGGATGGAGCGAACGAGTTAGTAATCTGGAGATAAACCGTTGTGTGTTTCAGAGTTTATCTGGGATAATTTTTTTAGAGTGTCGAATTCAGATTAGTAGGCTTTGCTCGTTAGGACACGTATTGAGTACGTCCAGCTGCCGTCTGCCGCATCGCGCTTTATTCACTGTATCCGCCCTCAATNGCACAGTGATTAGGTAGAGTAGGTGTTTTGCACCTTCCATGTTGACGGCTGAAAGATTACAACTGGTTGATTGGAGACATTGAAGGATATGGCAGCGAACAAACAGCAGTGGTATTTTTGTTACCATTCTTTATCATGCTTCAAATGATATGTATGCACAGTTAAATTGTGTACTCTGTGTGTTGTTATAGTGGTTCGCTTCCTTCGTTCCCTCTCAGAGTAGATTCAATCCTTGTCCATCGTACATAGTACCACTAACTTTGCATGAATTGCGAGCTTGCCGGCGATTGGTGAATTTCACTTTACTGTCTATTTCACTGTAAGATTATGATTCGGTGTACGCTGACAGATAGTAGGTTTTGGCATGAACGGGTGCGGTTGAGAAACCTAGTTCACAATTGACATGATAAGAGATCAAACAAATCTTTCAAATAAACTGAAAAGTGTACACGGAAATTTCCTTGGGGTTTTGGATTGCTTTTTCCCCGGCTGTCCGCTGTTTTCTGGTTGCATAACTTAGGAATCAGCCTGAGCCAACCTCTGTTAAGAAAACGCGTAAATATTATTCTACACATATGCATTGATACAGTAGCAGACTACGTCACTAATAACGATTAATTTCAGACCGAAAAACACCATGTGGATGCAGAAAAAAATATTGTAACTGCGGTAGTAGTAGGTTTCTGTATTCACCTGGATGGAAACGCAGCATAGGTAAAACCACTGGAACCAATGGAGAAGATGGAGGTGAAAAGATCAGTGGTATGACTGTGAAAAAAAATTCAGTTTACTAAGGTATCGCCAACAGTTTACTTGTTGGAGGGGTTCATGGAAGTGGACAGATGATGATGCAGAACGGAAAATAGGAGAACCGAACAATGCGCATTCGTAAGAATAAGTAGAGATGAAAGTGAATGAACCCCAACCCGAAAGAACTGATATCGTAACCAAGAATACGAAGAGGCCGAATATACCATTCAGGATCATGGTGCAAAATTATCATGAAGAAACGGAGGTATTGGATAGGTTTTCGGTACGGTCGTGCTTTGTTGCTGCATCCATGTCGCTTTATGATTGGTCCGTACACGACTGTTGTTTGGCTAGTAGCCTAATTTGATTGGTGTGTGTGTGGCACTATAGACGCCTGTGATCTGATTACCAGATGAAATTCGTGCGCCATGCATCTAAAAAATAGATCGCGAACATTCTTGAAGAACTAACTTCAATCGCTTACAATTACACTTATACAGTTTAATGCTTGGGCTGATTCAGCAAAAACATTTCAACGAGACCCTTTCAGATAATGGAAATTTACATAACATTATATTCTTCGATAGGTTGACCACTTGAATGATCAATCGCCTATCACAAAATACTTCTGTGTCATTAGGCACTTCTTGCCGTTCATCAAACGATGTTTGTTCAATATTGCTAGACAAATTGTTATTCATTGACTTTAACTCTCCGATGAATTTTGATAAGTTTCGGGTAAGCCTTAACAGGGTTGTGTCTCCAGACACTGAGAGCGAATGCAGTGGAAATCGGTTGAGAAGGTTGTAAACAAAAACGAAACAATCGTTGTTTTCATCTCTTCTTGTCATTCACTACCGCGAAATCTCATTAGCACAAACAAGTCCAATAGTAACGAACCCGGTTCGATAGTTGGTCTACACGACTCTGCAATTCCTCACACGTGTGATAACTGTCAGACAAGGCCTGTTCACGCAGATTAGCACGCTGTTCCGCCAGGGCCAACAGGTTTTGATAGTCGGTAGCGATCAAATCGGCCTGATTCATATGATCCTCCGGTGTATTGGAACCGCTCTGGCGTGGGGCAGGGGGGCGAAGGGGGTAAAGTGAGATTTCGAAAACCACTTAATGATGTGCAGTGTGTAAGCCATGGGAGTGTATATCCAAATTTCCCACGACGGTGATCATTGCGTATAAAACTATACTATTCGGAAACAAGCTTTTAATCAGAAAATTCCTAAGAATTTCTAAGTGTGATTGAGCGTGCTCTACAGTTCACATGAAAAGTACTCTGTAGGAGAACAAAAAGTCCAGCAAAATGCGAGTGATATGGCTCAAACAAATGTGTCATTAGCTATCACGTTGAGTGCCCTTATATTTTCTCTTACCACCTACAGGTATCGATCGAACCAGTTAGTGACATTAGTTTATTTATCTCTGTCGACAATGAATCGGTTTGCTTGCAAACCTGAATATCAATTCAATTAAACGGGAATCGGGTACGTGGACTACAACCCACTGTGTGAGCTTGGGGTTTAGATTGACGGCTTGTGTAGTAGGATACACTAGCAGTCGGTGGTATCCGATTTACACACATTGTGATCGCTTGATGTGGCTGGTTTGTTCTGAATTCAAATGTTGCGACACATTGTCTTGGTTGACCCTAATCTGTCAACCGCTCAATCACACACACACACACACACACACACACACACACACACACACACACACAATGCGTTGTAATCCCACAGGATTTCGTATTCACCAAGGTTTCGAACATATTTATTCATCAGAAAGTGGAACTAAAATGAGATGATTAGTTGTTCGCTGTTGGTTTTTAGATTGAAAATAAAAGTAGATAATCCTGGGATAGAACGCAACACCTCTATCGTTTATTAAGTTACTCAGGAAGAGTAAAAGTGGTAAAGGACAAAGACCTGTTTACCTAACCAATACCTTAGGTGGATCTCGTATTTTATCATCCACAAGAGTTGAAACCATTAGATACCATTACATGTTCGTATGGGTCGTGTTAGGCTCCCCGGATGGGGACCTCGAGATCGTGTTAACCGGTGATTAGAGACACTGAGTGATATGGCTGGATGTCGTAAACAATGGTGTTCGTGTATCTCCTCAATTTCTATGCAGCCTTAGTCCATTGAAATTTTCCATTTTCCCTTCGATTCTAATTTCTACTTTCCTGTTTTGTTACTGCTTCATCCAAACGGGCGGTCAAAAGATAGCAACCAAAACCGGCGCACGAAAAAGCATGGTTAAGGGTTATACAAACTGAACTGAACAGAAATGTTCTAATCTTCAAATCACTATTGTAGAAAGTGGTCTACTCTCATCGCTCACGAAAGGTGTGTACTTCCCATCAACAAACTCGGTCACTTTATCGTCATTACAAATACTGATAAAATTCGATTGTTTGTTGGAAAAAATTGAGAATTTGCGAAATTGCCACAGTCAATTAATAGATGCACTCTATCAATTAACCGTGAACCCATTCACACTTAGAATGTCCCTACAGGTGAGGCTTTGCCGAGTGAAGTTTGCAGAACCTATAATTTGTTCATTGGTTTCTGATCGGTATAGAAGTGGGATGACTGTGAATGATTAAACTGTGAATGAATAAATCACGGACAATGGTAGGCTCCATGTGAGCCGGATGAACAACAAGTAACGCATATCTTCTATGCGATTGGTTTGTAGGTGTAATATAAAGTGAACGGTGCACATACATCACGGATAAGCTCTTACTAGTGTGAAATTTGAGTCTGCTCATTGCCAGCATATGATCGATTGCATGAACTGTTTAGTAAGGGTGAAATGATTTCCAAAAGATAGCCATTGGACTGTAAAATGATATCCATTCCAAGTTAGCCACTCACAGTTAATTATGAGCTGAACTAAATACCGTCCGTATATCAGGACTAGTGGATTTCATTAGCCACTTGTGCCAGCCCTCAACAGGCATACCACAAATATATCGATAATTTTGTTTCTCTATTCCATAGACAAATAAACGAATTTGACTGCACCTTACTTGGTCCGAATTCAACCCGGCGAACCTTGGAACTCTGCCAGAATGGTTGCTCGCCAAACCATCTCCTGATTGTGCCACAGAATTAGGCCTTGGAAGTTGCGGGAGTATTTCAGGTGGAGACCAAATTGAAAGATTCGGTAGACCCGATCCGAATGTATTTGGATGCTGATTGGAGAAAATTCAATCCATCGCATATTTTCGGAACAGATAAATGACGGTGTTCATATTTGGTCATATCAGAAACATAAAGTAAAACTGAACTCAAACTCAAACATAAATGCAGTGAACACCTTACTTCGAGTAAGCAAGTTTCTGTGTAGTACATAAAGATAAAAGCTTTTGTGCAGTGGAGGAAAGCTCACATGTAACCCAGTTGTCCATAAGTAATGTAAGATCATTGCATTCTGTCAACAAACAAACTTTTTCTGTCGCTTCTAAATAATTTAGGCCGTTTGAAGAAGCGTGTTTTCAAAAGTTGTCCGTTGGTTGCGTTAGGGATGCCAGAACACAAGTCTGCTGTCCATGTGGTAGCTATGGTTCAGTGAATAACATCTGAGGTTTATATTATGTGCGGTGTCATGCGGGAAGCGGGATCGGCACAACCATCTTTCGTGGAGCACTTCAACCAACTCAAACCATGTTTACGACCAGCCGGATAGGGGCGAAACTGCGGTGAAAGTCAAGTCAAAGTGAACTTTATTCATCCGTTATGAGCAGAATTTTCCCCGAAAAATTATCATTTTTACTTTGGCCTACACGTGATTAAGATGGAAGTTCACAGCAACTGTGTAAAGATGGTGATGAGCGAGGACGCATGGTGGAAGCGGAAAGGGTAGTATGAATTACATGAGATCGCCTCAGTTCGTTTGATTGTTGTTCCCTGAATACAAATAAACAACAAAGATAAGGTGCAACAGAATTGTGAAAAACTGTAGTGCTATTGTATAAGGGTATAAATTTATTGCAGGTGATAGAAGTGAAGATGGTGTGAGAGCGGGTTAGGTGCAGAGGTGTGATGCATCAGACAAGATTGGGTTGCACAGACGGTTACATGCTTTGAGAAATTAGTTGATAATGGAGTCACGCAACACTACAAAAGGGAGAGCTCAATATTTATACCTTTTCAACATCAAGTGAATGCGACCTATCGCACTCTACCTCGCAAGATGATTGGCGTTTCGGCCGTCAAACGTCACCGATTGGATCGGGTCTGTCTAAACTCCATCCAGTCCGAATGAACTAACCTATCCGTAAACAAACAAAAGTACTTTTGAGTGATGATGAAAGTTATGTCCGTGATCGTTGATCGAGTGTGCGTCATAGGTACGAATGAACGAACCCGGCGGTAATTGACCTCTGTCAGTCGGGTAAGGAAGCCAATTACGTCAAGATGGATCAAAAGCATTTATGGGCTAGGAAACCCCTGGGCGGTTCATGGGTTAGTGCTACAGGTACCTACATTATTCAACCCACGGTTTACTCAACCCTGGACTCTATGAATGCCAGAAATTTGTTACAAAGCGACATATGAACAGCACTCAACTCATCCGAGCACGTACGCTAGAAGGACCACCGCCTTCGGGTAATACGGTCATCTTTTCAGAAGGGGCAAAGTTTACAAATACTTGGGTGGTGACTGCTAACTGATCACGTCACAACACTTCGTATTTCCTCTAAACAAACTTAAAAATTGAAACACAACTTTATAACGCTAGTGAAACGGGTCTTTTGATTCCCGTTGTGCTTTCGTACAATTTTTATCAATAAAATATGTGTTCTCATTCTAGTTGTACTGGAAACTGATGACAACTTAGAAATATTAAACTTGATAAGCGTATGGCTAATATAGGTGAAGGGAGAAACTAGCCTGTTTTGCATCACGCAGCTTGAAAATGTATGAACATCTTGACAACCATAGGAGAGAGTCCATTGGGAAATCAAGATGTGGCGTAAAATGGTTAATAACGAAAGTGAAGCTTCAGATACTGAGGTTCGTTGGAACCTGGTGTTATACAAAAGTAATGGAAAGTTTGGTTTGCTTGTGTTATGAATTTCCTCTTGTATCGAGTTAGTGAATTAGAAGATGAAAAGATTGGAAACACTGGGCAACTATTTCGATTTGGTTGGGTTTCGCCGTCCGTATGAATCCTATGGCTGAGATGTACTATCCAAGATGCCTACATTAGGCTCGGAACGATGGCTGGTGATAAAGTAAAACGTAAAAGGGGAAAAACGGTCTGATCACCTGTCCGGTAGTCAAGTGGGTATTATTATTGCTTTCTGTCGCTGTGATCCCGGGTTCGTTCCTCAGTTGAGTGGATGGATTCGCATTACTGGTGAAATTTGATGTTCCTGAAGCAGACCCATATTTTGAGTAATTTCCACGGGATCCATCAATGAAATTTATAGACGGTAACTTCAGCTGTCATTGAGGCCACCTAGTAAAGCAGCATCCACACTAGATCATGAATCCTAAATAGACATCCACACCTATTTCCATTTGTAACGCATTCCAACAAAAACCTAATGCTGATTGAGGATATAAATTATACATTTTATAGTCTTGTATTAACCTGAATATTATTTTATTTCATATTCACTCATCATCGTAGTGTCCCCGTCAGTGACAGCTACGCTTCCATGAAGTTTATTAATGAATAAAGAGCTGAAATGTATTTTTCCAATATCTTCTTCGAAAGCAATGCACAACTCGCGTTCATTTTTCATCGTCAGTTTGCCTGTAAAGACGATTTTGGTCGTTCTTTTTGACAAAATTCTTCTACCCCCAGTGCACCATTATGCGCATCCGTTTACAGGGATTGTGTATATTTGTGACTCAATATACTATAATTAACCAGCTCGAGGAGCACTGAAAACCAGTTTGTTTGCTAACCTGAGCTCTCATAACTCAAAATGTGTCTTTATTGAGGATGATTCGTGATATTAAAATACACTAATCGGCCTGGTTAGTAGTGATATATGCTGGAGTACCGTGACTAGTATAAATTTAGAGATCAAAACATGAATAACCATCTAGGACACTTTGAGTTCAAGATCCTTCATGAATTCCTCCAACTCTTCTTCATGTAGGAGAAAGTCCCTGGTGAAGATTAAGGCTACCGTGTGTCGAATACTGTACTGACATCAACTCATTAATCCATGATTCACCCTTTGCAAAGTTATCACAGTTTGTAAAATCATGGATAACTGAGTTATGTTCATCACCACATTGGTCATTCATTAAAGTATAAAGATCACAAAGATGTTATCAGGATATGAAATGAAGCAACAAGGATAAGAACCTATGCGACGAAGCTGAGTAAAAACGGGAGAAGCTGTAGGTGTCAGGTTATTGCCATTCGTGTTGTGGATAGAACGCATTCGTGAATCCTGGAATTACAATGAAAAATGTGATTTCTGTCAGTTAATGAATGATTTCAAATTTGCTCTTAGTGTGTAGATGAATTACAGTAAAGTTGTTGTGTCTAGTCAAATATGCTTTTTGGTGCCAGAAGTACGTAAACAATCGCATTCTGTTCAGAAGAAACGATATTATTCAAAGGAATCTCGGCCTTTATGGAATTTATTCACCAGGCTATTGGGAGCCTAGAATGAGCCCACTCGCGGAATGGATTAGACGAACATTCACACTTGAGTATGATGATCGATTTATCGATCCATCTTGACGTGGTCCGTTTTGGACGCCTCGGTCGACTGAGGCTAATTGGTGTCGGACTCGTTCATTCACATCTTAGGTTCACTCTATCAACGGTCAAGGGCAAGTTTCCTGAGTGGGCCCGGGGGGATGAACAGAACTCACTCCAACGAAACTCTCATTCTGTCTAGGCAACTCACAAAAGTACTTTTATTTAACTAAGAAATCAGCTCACGCCAACTGGACGGCGTTTCATAGACCCGGTCTAATCAGTGACATGTGACAACTGAAGCACCAATCATACAGCATAACTTATAATGTTTTGTTCATCAATTTTAGTAGTGCTAGTATCGTACAGGTAGGGCAAATTGGACGATTCAGCCCGCATTGTACAGACAAGGTCACTCTTATTTTGAATTAGTTAGGGAACCTGTGTTCCGGAGGAACTACGTCCTTCAAAACCAGTAAAATTACTTTTATTGGATGTAATCAGTATACTGCTACTTCAAGTTCACAATTCCAGGATTCCATGGATCTCCATAGGGTTTACTTTATAGTTTTCTAGTGAACCATATGTACAAGCTAGTGTCTGTTTACGACCATTTTTACCCTAAGCAGAACTCCTTCGAATGCTGGATTCAGGGCCATCTCCTTTCATCTGTCTAGGAGTGTGAATTTTCTGACTTTTATGTGATATCAAGACACTACCCTGTGGCACATACCGGAGTCAGTATATGGTCAATGTGACCAAACGCACTACCTTCCATGGATCGACAGGGCGGGATGGTCACCTGTGTATGCGACCATCTCCAAGATCACTACACTAGGAGTAGCATGAAGGCTTTTCAGTCTGAAAGGTGGGTCATATGACTGCACACACAGGATAATCTGATCCTAAATCTTTTGTCTAAATTAATGAGAACGTAATAATCCAACACCTGCATGGAAAGCATGATAGGATTACTTCCTGACCCCCGTAAAAACACCTTTGGGTTCTTGTACAGTGTTCTTTGTGTCATGAACAAGATCAGAATCGCTTGACCACAGTGAGTTTTCTTCCGAATTAACATTTTTGAACACTGACAACCAGTTTTTGAGAACAAAAACGTACTTGTACGAAAAATAAACAAAAAGAATTATAGAAAACCGGCTGGCTGTAAATCAAAGCAGATCAAACCAATCGGGACGATTTCAATAAGGGAAGTAGACTGGGTTGGAATTCATATTTGGGTCCATGTGAATTAGACTTTGTGACGATATGACCGGTTGATGCATCATTACCAGAGGTAGCATGGATGATGGACACACAACACCCGTTGACAAAGCCCATGGTGTATGTAGCATTTGTGGGCAATGAGTTCTAAATCCTACGCATTTGGGGACCTGGGGCACGGATACACATCTGCATGAGCTCGGATTGTTTAAGGCAGGTACTGCTTGTTTCGCCGGCTTAGAGTGTGAACGTTTTATGTTCTTGTTGAGTGCTTCGCCATGTAACGCTTGTATCACTTGACATATCTGTTTTGTCTCTTCCTGTCTGAGATAGTCTGAACTCACAGAGTGGACTGAACTTGTCGAACTTTCAGATGAGGTGAGAAAATTGAAATCTAGTGGAACTAGAGCGCATCCCTCTGAGCCCATGGATACCGAATCTAATTNTACAGGAATAACTTCATTCGTCTGATCTATTTTGTTCCCCTCAGGATTTGAAACACCCTCAGTGAATTGGTAATTGTATGATGGTAGCTGTGTTTGGCCACATGTACAAGGAATGGAATTGGAGTAGTGATGAACACATTCTGCCGGACAGTATACATATTTTTGTTTCCGCCTTCGATCCCGTTTTTGTGGCTTCACAAGTTCAACCAATGGTTGACCACTTTTAGCTTTCAAAATCATTTCCAACGCTTGAAGCCATTCTGAACGGCGTGCCTTTTTACGTTCTTGTTTGTTCTTTCGTTTTGTCATATTTTCCTCTGGTGTTTGTTTGCCTTGATTCTCCATAAGAAGATGCTTTGCTAAACGAAACAGCAACAGGTTGAATTCCGGATCGCTGAACTCATGAAACGGGAAAGTTTCTCTTGGAATATGCTCGGTGGACCGAACCGCCTCTTCCACAACCGAATTTGCGACAACTATCTCATTGGTTTTCTCTCCAGGTGCTTTCACAGAATTCCCTCGACTTTTCCTTCCCAATAAACGTGACTTTAAGTTCCATGAGCGCTTCTTTGGTTCACTTGTTACTGCTTGATTGGTACCGGGAACAGAAAGTGAAGTTGCTCTGAGTTCTGTTTGAGGTTCAGAGATTCTCACGGAACCTGTATCATCTTTGGTGTCGACTGAGGACTCAGCGGATCTGACGGGGTCAGTTTCAGGAGCAACCGCAGTGGCACCAACAGGCGTTTTGATTGCATCATCAACAGTTTTATTCTGTTCGGTTGTGTTTTCTTTCTTCTCTTGACCCATAATTGCTTTCACATTGCTCAAGACATCTGATTTCAACTGTTGGGCTTGATTTGCCATGTCACCAACGGTTCGTATACCTTCCAGAGTAGCTTCTGTTTTGGCCTCACCAAGTGTCACTGTCATAGCCTGCTTCAGAGGAGGATTCGATTCTGCTAGATTGGTAGCCTTGCTAGATATAGCTTGTATTTGGTCTCTTGTATGTTTTCCCATAAATGTGTTTGTCGGTGTCAGCCGAGTAGAAGCAGAAATCGACGATTGTTTTTGGACTGAGCTTGTTTCTGTCTTATCCGACTCTTCCTCCTCGTTTGAATTGATGCTGGAAGACAAATCGGTTCCATCGGTCACCAGTGGGCTTGATGTGGTAGTTGTGGGAACCGATGTGGCACTGGATACCTCGCTCATGTTCGTAAGAGAAGCATCGCTATCAATTTTAGCGTTGGCACGCTTGGGTGTTTTCGATTTTCTTTTACCGCGGGGTTTCACGGACGTGCTATCTGCCATCTCCTCGTGATCCAGATCGGTCGTATCACTAAACGTTCTACTTTGTTCACTAACTGAACTACTGGAAGTTTCTGTTAGACTAGTTACAGAACTAGTTTCCATTGAATCATTGTCCGGGGGACTTGATGATGTTTCATCACGTGAATCACTATTTACGATTCTATTCTTAGCCGACCCTGCACCGGGCTTTTGTCCACTCTTTTTGTTCTTTTTCTGTTTCTTTGTTAGATTGTTCCGAAGACCTTTAATTTTTCCACTTTTTTGGTCTTCCATTGTTGAATTATCCTCGTGAGGCTGACCCAAAATGTCATCCCCGCTGAGCATTCCGGTTTTCTTGCCCTTTTTACTTTTGCTCTTGGAGTTCTTTTTTCCTTTGTTGATCGAAGCTGTTTCATCAGTATCGGTTAGCTCGCTATCCGCCCTAGCTGAACGCTCTCCAATGGTAAATGTACCCGTTTTTGCTGTCTCTTTATCTGTCTTTGAATGGCCACGAGTTTTAGATTTTCCACGAGATGATTTTTGGTTTGAGGATTTTAATTTCTTGGATTTAGTTCTCATTGATTTTTCACTTTCAAGTGCCAAGTGTTTCGATTTTCCCCTCTTCTGACTTCTTCCTCTAGTGTCTTCGGAAACTGAACTGGAATCACTTTCCTCGTCCGACTGTCCTGATTCGCTGACCGAACGGTTTGCGATCATTCCAACCACGGGTACACTCTTGGATTGTATCGCTTTCTCGGATTTTATCTTGGATTTCGATGCCGTTTTAGATCCTCGATCTCTGGACCTTGAGACTGACTTGGATTGGCCATTGGGTTTCCGGCCACTTTCACTACTCTTACTGAACTTCTCGTCACCCGAGATCGGTGCGCTCTTTGATCGATCTTTACTTTTCGACCGATCTCGACTGTTCCCAGTGGGTTTTTTCTTTTTCCCACTCTTACCTCCGTCACTGACAATGGCCGGTACGGGTTGAAAAGTACTCTCAGTTTGAGTCTCATTTTCCTCTTCATTTTTCATCTTGGAAGCTTTTTTCGACATCTTTTTCAGTGTTTTCTTTGATGATTTCTTTGTGGCTTTTTTAGCAGATTTTTTTGAGCCAGACTTTGCTCCTTTTTTTGTCATCTTTTTGCCACCTTTTTTGGCTGCTTTTTTACCTGCCTTCTTGGCAATTTTTTTGCCCGCTTTTTTGGCTACTTGTTTCGCGGCTTTCTTGGCTACTTGTTTTGCTGCCTGTTTTCCCAACTGCCTAGCTGCCACACGGCCGCCCACTCGTGCCCCGGTTCCAGCAAATTTGGCCGCGACACTTGCCATTCTGGATGGGCGAGTTTATTTGGGTTCACATTTTGCTCTGTGCAATTTGCCACAAAGTGGAACGCTAGAAGCTGTGGACCTGTCCTATCTGACTGAATAGAGGGATTCAAATTTAAGGAAACCCAAAATCAATTATTATCCAATCACGTGGCACACATGTACAGACAGTTAAAGAAATGTGCTGCTCCCTTCAGAAGTAAAGAATAATGGACCGCTTGTTGCAGCCAAAAATGTCTAAGAACGACGAACAGTAGCTCCAAGGTGGTCTGAGGATAGCTCATTCACTGTAAAAGATTTTTTCTAAAGCAATTAAAGAATAAATACGGAACACCAAAGTCAGCTTTTTAAATTTCAGACAAAAATAAAAATATACTAAAATCTTTTAAAACAAATGACTGGTACCCGAATAGGCCAGACGGCAGCCGTTCACCGAGTTAATGAACGGGCTGCCAGAAAATCTGCGAAAAAGGCCGCCAAAAAGGCTATGAAACGAATGCTTAAGGCCAGGAAAAAAATGGCCGAGGAGGCGAAAAAGAGAACAAAGAAGTCCACATTAAAAACAACCACAAAAAGGAACGTCGAACATGGGGCACATTCAAGAGAAACAAGCACAGAATCGGAGGATTCGCAATTCATGAGTACGGACAGTTCAACAGAAACAGAACAAACCATAGATGACTTAACACGATTTCAACTTGATGAACAGAACCCATACAAACGGGAGGGCGATGGACTTCCCAGTCCCGAAGAAATAGAGTTCATCCAGACGAGAAACTTTCAGTGGAGTGAAAACGACCGGCTCATTGATGAGTGTGAGAATAAAGACAAATCGGTACAACGTGACACGGAATCAGATGATGTAAGTAAAAATAACGGTGCTGTTGGTAAACCGAAAGAGAAAGAAAAAAAGAACGAAACCAAAAGTAAAAAACATGATGCTTCCGTGAAGTCAAAGTCAAAATCACCGATGAAGAAGAACGATAAAACGGTAAAAACTGAGAAGGGGAAAAAGCATGATAAATCGTCATCAGAGAATGCGGTTTCGACGGAACGCAATCTCCAGTCAGAGCCACAGTCGGGTAAACAAAAAGGAGCAACATATAAGAAAAACAAGAAAGAATCTGCTAACAAAATTGCCAAAAAGGAACAGAAAGTAAAGAATTCGAAGCCGGAAGGTTCAGTCCCTGCTCCGGCAAAACGTGGATGGGGGAAAAAGTGGACAAAATCAAAAGTAAAAGAAACAGAATCGGCTACTGACTCGGATCGGTCTACCACATCCACAAATGAGATTAACAATAGACAAGGCGATAGTACAATGATCACTGATGTGAACGATATGAATCACAGAGACTTGGCAGCANCATCCGGAGGACCCGATGCGATGTTCACTTCCCGGCCTCTGTTTGGGCAAGTCGGGGAAACCACATCAGATGAGCACTCCTCTCGAGGTCTGATTTCAAGTATGCAATCGAACAGCGATTCAAAACAAAGTGTGGATACTAACGAGCAGCCAGGTGCGATCAGACGAAGAAAATCGTGGTCTTTTAGACGATCCACAAAGTTGACAGATATCACTAATGCTCCTCCATCATTGCCGGTGAATTCGGACAAGATGAATCAAACAGCTGACTTGTTGGAAAAAGCAAAATCTCTGCCCGGTATCACCCAATTGCAACAGCGCATTCACAATGATGTGCTTGAGAAACAGGCCATTGAAGAAGTGAATGATGCACGATTCACCATGATGCTTTTTCAGCTAGCGCGACATTTGATGCTCGAGGAACAACCAACAAATCAAATGACGGCGGAAACAAAGAAACCAACTGTGAAGTGTAAATGTGCACGGAAAGAAAAGCGGTCCGAATGGTTGACCGCATTGGAACTGATATTGAAAGCCCAGGGTGAACAGTTACGGGATCGGATGCGAGTGGAGAAGAAAAAGCACAGGCGACATCTGACACCAATTTACATTAATGGAGCATACACCGGAGAATACGGACTAAAATCATTGCATCCTAAACGGAGAAAACGGAAACCGGATCAAGAAATCGGTGTTCAAGTCACACCAGAATTTTTCGGAGAGCAAAAAGAGGGTGTGGACACGGAGGAGGATAAGTCCACAAACCCAAGCGATTCGGATAGTTCTGAGGAGTCGTCCAGTTCAACGGATGATGAGAAACGCAGATTGCGAAATGTGAAGCACCTATGCAATATAATCCACTTGATACGTAAGCCAAATTCTTTGGTGAAGAAAAAACCTCGCCCTAATTTACCGACAGAAAAAAATCCAAACACACCGTGCGTTTGTGCACCCCAAATAAACGTCGCAGAATGTGCACCGCTCTTAAATGCACCCATTGAAGGACCACCAGTGAATACCTATCTCTGTACAGGGATTCCAACCGTTATATACCCTCAAACAGATCCAAACACAAATGTCTTCAGTCCGCTGCTGACTCCAAATGAAATAATCGTTCCAGAATTGATAGAGTCACCATTTGTTTGCTATTCTGAATTTCCTTACCGTTAATTTACACACTGGTCTGACTTTCCATTATCTGTCTGTTACGTGATAGTTTTGTTCGGCAGTCATCTCTCCTCTCCTGAGTTGATTTTATTCCTCTTGTAATCAGGAATTCAGTCGAAGTGGTTTCTCATTCTCTTTTCTTAAACACAATTTGTTGAGGAATAACTATTGGTTTTCCCTCATTCAATCGACGGCCGTCGACAGTTCAGTATCTGCAGGATCTATCGAATAAAATGCTTCATGAACACAGAATGTTCATAGGAACATAAGTGAGTTCGATGACTGTGGTGATATATTATCATCAAGGTGTGATTGCCAATAAATAGAAACCAGAGGACCTGTCTATAAATTTCTATGGAGCAATTTACAGTGAACAAGAACCTTTAAAATTAAGAACTTATTCATCGTAAATGTGTGTCTGATGAAGGGATATTAGTACACGCACTATGATAGAGCTCGGGCAAGGGTTGGTTTCGGTTTTGGATTCTGATATTCCGAAAAAAAGATTGAAGGAGGACTTATGGGCAGAATTGGAACTGGTTGTCATCTTTTGTTTCTCTGGTTCACCTGTATTCACACCTTAAACACATACAGTCACACAGGTCATTTGTCCACCACCCTGATTAATGATCTAGTTCAACTCGCACATTTGGTTATATGACATGATTGTATAAATTTGTTTATAGCCAAATAATACCACGCAAAAATGGGGATCAGCATTAATTTTGCTCACATATGTCTTCTGGTACCAATGGCTGAAAGCTTGTATATAACTCGCTAAAGCAGGAATACAATAAACTGCAATACAATACAATTTGAAGAATATTTAATAGAAAAAAAGGATCATATAAAATGGTGAGCAACAAAATGAGGCACAACTTCAAGCGGTATTGAGGATCTTTAGCTCCACAAAAGGATCTGCAATCATGGGAACTGAACTCATGACCTTGTACATAGCTTTGTGTTGATTCAATCAATTTAAACTATTTGGTCATCGTAGGTATGCCGAGGAGCACTCAATATTCTCAACATAGAAAAATTATTTACTCAGTTATTAGCTATTTAGATACATAAATTGTGAAACATTGATGGAGTATTCAACCGTGAGGCTTAAATTGGTAAAACTCTGTCCTCTTTAATTACTCTTTAAACTATTCAAATTGCTTTTCGCTGCCATGTAAGTATTGAAATAATAGAAAGCAAAAGGTTTTACCGTTATACGATTCTAAAATTCTTTGATATAAACAAAATACGTGAAGGGTTCGCAGGGTGCATCATATTTAAACCGGACAGATATTATATCAAATATCACACGGATTGGTTCCGATCTGTCTACTGCTAACTTGCATTTAATCAGTGTAGTTTAGTATTATGAATAACATGTCATGGGGTACAGCTCACAATACAACTTTTAACTCCTCTAAGTGACCAGTTTGAAGATAATCCATGATACTGCTTGTAAGAAAATATATGCACATCGGTCGTGTATCATATCATATACTCGGACGTGAGAGATTACTGTGATGACTTACAGCATCCTCCATTCGGAATAATTCTTCAGTTCCACCGAATCCAAGAAACTCCCGAAGAAACGGCATTTGTGACAACGTATCGGTTGGCGCTACACCCACGGTTCCCCTGTAATTCATGGCCTGAATTGCATCGGATGTCACAGTATCTTTGGGTGTCTCTGTCCCTGAGTCCGTTGGGATTCCCAAGGCTTCAGTATTTGTCGCCTGAGTGTTGGACTCACGTACAATCATACTGCTTTGGATAGATTGTTGCTGTGGTTGTTGGACATTCTGATTTTCAGTGGGAGTTCCTTCTGCGCTTCTCTGGGCAAGCCAATTCAGGTGTTGGATTTGGAAAGAAGCAGTCAGGGTAAACGCAGTTTAATTTCGAGTATCCAGTCAGTGATGTGAAAAAGGCAGTATATTTAAAAATACATTTACTTCATCAGATAAAGCCTGATCAGGATTAGCAATTAACATTTCTCAGTTGAAAGTATTTCACTAATGTTTGTTCAAAATGGCCCCTTGCCGCTATCGATTTATGAGTTTGATCTATGTAGATGTCACACTCCGGTAATGTGTGATGCGCTGTTTCTATCAATCCACAAGACGGTGTCTGGACGAGGAAGGTTATTTGTCACAAATAACGGTAAGATTATCGGTAAATTGACATACATACAACAAAATGTCTCATTCGGAACAAGTCTTCAGAATTCTCACAAGCACACAGGATAACTACTGGAACGGTCCTACAGTGAATGCGCATTTTACGCAGTTACAAAATTAAATTCTTTAATCCACTCGTGAATTCCTTGGGATTCCAGTAACCACCACTTTGTGCGTACAAACTACTCACAAGTGTGAGTAGCACCTCCCAACACGGTGAGGTCACATGCGCTTAGACCTTAAATCTAATTAGCAAATTTTAGAAATTGCTCTTCACTAAAACGGTAAATTCCGTATATGGGAAATCCTCACTTTTTCATCCGCTTCAATGTTCTATTGAGTGACCGGTGCCTCTGAACAATGGAATTGGCTAATCCAAATTTGATACTCTAAAGAAGTTAGTTTATAATGGAAAATAACAAACTAAAGCAGCTATAAAATGAATTTTGCTAAAGCACTATACAGTATGGACCATAATAACATAAATCGTGCACTTTTGTGATCATGGTCTTTTCTTTGGAAACTGATCTCGGGAGAGGCTTGCTTCAGTTTTCAACAGTTTTTCTGTTCAACCTTACAAATGTCCCCTATGAGACACGGCGATATACTAAAAAACGATCGATTATTTATTAACAATCCATCGATGTGAAAGTGATCGCTTAGTTTCACAGTTGTAAATTGCTGTCGAAGGACCACACTGTTAAAAACAGTGAACACCGTGTGCATGGTACGTAATCACATCCAGGCATGCCTACTTTAGGCAAAACTCGGTCCGTGTTGCACAACCAATTGGACGCCTAAAAATTCAGATGACCGAACAACATTGTGATCATTTTGATTTTCATGTGCATCTTTCGAAGATTACTTATCTGCATTTATGGTGTACGGTGAAACAGAAAAACGTTTATTATTCCAGTAATCTACCATTTTCCATTTTAACTGTTTTACCTTCGTTCCATTTTGTTCGGCGTCCCAATCCACCTATCCCCTGTTATTGTTTTATTGTTATTGTTATTATTGTTATGGCGTTGGCACTATGCTTGTCTGCAAGCCGGCATTAAATATATATATGCCCTTATGTCATATAGTTTTCCCCTCCCCTAAAACAGTGTTCACAGCTTTGCCAAATATACATATATCTTTTTGTCACAATAACCTCATTTGCAACACCGAGTAAATATGGTTAAAGAGCTTTTCCCTATTGTATTATATATATATATATATATATAATGTTAATAAAACCGCCAAATTGGGGTTTCGTCCTTCAAACAATGAAACGGATGTAAAAAATCATGCTATAGGGAGTTCTTATTGCCAGTATTGAATAATCTACCCTGTAGGATCCGTGCTTATGTACTCCTTATGCATTGCTCAAAAATATAGGAGAATTGCTTCTAAAAGTTCGAGTTTCTAAAATTTTTCTCATATTACTGTAGCTTCTTGATACCAATTCCACTCAGACTTCCAGTGCGTCCGGAGATGGTTCTACGAAAACGGAGTTCCTTTTATGTTTCTCTCCTGAAAATATCTAAACTTATCCGCTAGTAAGCGAATCAGTTTCTTTTAATTTGCGCAGCCCAGTAACTCTTAAATGCCTGGATTTAACTCTGCAATCAACCGCAATATGTACCAAACGCTGTATCAGACTGCTTAATCCACTGCTCTAAAAAACGTCAACCTTGGCCAATTATAGTCAATCTCCTCCTATATTGCACCCATGAACAGTCGTAATTTCCCCTATGTTACCACATTTTAGCAGACCTAAGCCAGCCGTTTACGCCATAACGTGGGTTTTGACTGTTCCTTGTCTCCCCCTAGGCATGTCGCACTTCCTGAAGCTTAACCACTAGGTCGTTGATCGATTTACTGGTTGGCCATGGATCAACCAACATACCACGTCGCATTAAGCTAATGACGTATCGCCGAATTTGACATACATATGACACTGTTCACTGATTGAATAACCCTTGTGAGAAACGCAAACAGATGTCAGCAAATCGAAACGGTACCATATAATGTGACAATGTAGAGGTGCTTATCAATCAAAGAGAAGTACGTGCTTGACGCGGTAAATCAGGCTGGTACAACTAGGAAGTCTGGGATAAAAGTACTTGGTATTTCAAGGAAAACTGTTTATAATGGTACATCCAATCGAGCATTTATTGGTGGATTTATCAACCCTGATGCATCCCAGGAAAGACGCAACCTGAAAACCAATCAAAAGTCTAGAAAGATAATGAGGCGACCTTGGCAGTATTTATCAATATGAGCGAAAGGTAAGGAGTTCCCCATGGTGGAGAGCATCATATGTAAGGTTACTGAAGTAGCACAGAAAATGCATCATGATTACTTCAGGACTTTCAAATGTTAGTTTCTCTTTTGGTCTGACAGGTGTGGTATTCCCTCCTACAAAGTAAAAGACAAGCAATACTCACACGGATCACTTTTTAGGTTTGCTGGGAAAGTTTGGTGGGATAACCTGATGTATTGCCAATTTTCCAGCAGAGTGACTGCAATTGATCCATGGATATACTAACTGTGATATATTTATTGTGAATGAAACAGTTTTTTGCCAGAAGCAGCTCCCAGAACAAAAATTAAATTGCAAAAGAAAATGACTTCTGAAGCCAAGAATTCCAAGATGGTCTCATTGCTGCTTTATTCGAGCATGGGCGGAGACAAGTTATCAGCCCTGAGGAAGATTCGGGAGTGAGAGAAAGAACNAACTCGATGGCCGAGAAAGAGACTTTTTCAAATGGGTCCCTGAGACTTTAGTGCACGACATACTTGACGGCAACCCACGCAAACTAAGAATATTTCTTTTAGAACTCTGACGGGAGCCTTTGACCAAACAGTAGTACACACAAAGCAATGAAACGTAGGTCCAAAAAGGGAGCCTTACCGAAGCACCCACGTGGGAGCTTCTAGAGACCTGCCACACAAAGTCTTTGGGTTTCGGTTTAGTGTATTGTTCACGGATGCGTTGATTGATGGTCCGCTATTCGCCATCAGCCCTTGGTCTCATGAGTAACGTGGACGGGCAGCACCTGAGGACTGCCCAGCTTGGATGGACTGCAGCTTTACAATGAATTGTGAAAACTTCTCCCATCGTCCGGACGGAGTCCCTCATACCAACTCCTTAATGCATCTAGCGGGGTCTTTTGACCGGTAAATTTCTCTTCCTTGGGTTTATTTGCTGATTACTGAAAAATTTCAAATTCCACGATGTCTTCGTGCTAGATATAGTAAAACCTGCCCGGCAGTTGTAACTCTTCCCAAAAAGCATGAATGAATTTTGCGTTGGCCAAAATTTTTCCATTTGACGCTAGTCACAAGCGGGTTACTCAAGGCCGCCGTCTCTCCACTGCAAAATTAGCATGGATGCCTCAAAACTGCTATAACCAATTGTTATAAGTGTAGCAACAAATTGATGAGGGTTAGATTTAACCCTTCAAATGTTCCTTCCGGAAATATTTATTGGAATACATTTTGCTCAAAAAGCTTGAATGTCCGTTCATCTGCACGTACGGATCAACGCTCTCACGAAAGTTGGGTTTACACATTGAATCAAACGATGATGCAGCCACCAGAGGATAGATGCGATTTGATAAAGTATGTCAAGCACTGTATATAAATGTGTGTACTGATGAGCGTCTTTTTGAAGGAGAATGAGAAGAAATCAGCTGTGTAAAATTTGGGTATGAAGAAATGGATTAATAGAATGTATCGGATTTCAGTTTTGATTTTTAGTTAAACTCGTCTAGAACCATCCGAAGGGTCGCAAATAGGAATAATGTGGAGCATTGAATGCATCGAAGGTTATCTCAGATAGACAAATGCAGAGAAGCGGAGACTTGAATGCCTGTATTTAGCATTTGTCATCATTTTTCTTGCACTACAGTCACCGAGACACGGCCATATTTGTGGCATAAATTTAGTCAAGCTGGTGAACAGTTACCGTGAATAAACAATCTGATAAGCAGGGGTGTGAAATAAGACGTTAGACCTCCG
>UZAN01046704.1:0-17466 GCA_900618425.1 Echinostoma caproni
CCTCAGACACGTCCTGGGTTGGGCAAATGAGAGAAAAGACTGGCGAGTCGTAAAGGTGTCACGCGGTGAGAAAACACTGTTTTCTTGAAACTTTCCTTCTTATATTGACAGTTGAATTTTTAATTTTGTGTGTCCACGATAGATTCTTTGTGGCAGAAAATCTGAGCACATATGCTCAACTTGGCTAACATAATGCGGTACAATATCTCATGCGTGATATTAAAAACATTAAAGTATCAGTTCAACCTAACCAAAGAAAAGCTACGGTATTCACATGGATTAAGGTTACAAGGATAATCAGTAGATGCGACAGTAGTTTCCTGTAGGCTCGTGCTTTTCCACTCCCAGAAGCTGTGAAAATTCATCAATAATTGTCTCTTTGTTTACGTACCACAGATACTACCCACAAATTTGGCCTGTAACTCAAAGAGTCATGACTAATTACGGCACTTAACAATCGAGTGTCCAGATTATTGTATCGTTGATGAGTGTTCTCAATGTTTCCATAATTCCGTTGAAAGTGAGGAAACAGGAAGTGTGACTTCTCACCTCATCGGTGAAACTTCCAGTTTCAGAAGCGTTCCGGTGTTGAGGTGCACAAAAGATATCCAGTGTTAAAATCCTCTGAAAAACCCGTTTAAGAATTTTGGCCTTTTAGGTTACTTGGTTGTTAATGACGGTGCCAATAACCTAATCTCCGGGAACTTGACCAACCAACACGCATCCACTGCCAGCTTGAAGGTGTGGATATCGGTGCAGTGAATCACTTCTTGCGGTAGCCTGTTCCAAATAGGAATGACCTTGGGTGAGAAGAAGTTGGCTCGGAACTCCAACCTACCTTGATTGGGTTGGAGCTAAAAGCAATGTCCCATGGTGCGCTGAACAGCAGAAGTCGTAGACTAATCATCTACGTGGAATCCTGCTAGTCCTCTTACAAATTTAACAATCTCTATCCGGTCTGCCCTCACTCGTTTACATTCCAGAGGAAAGAGATTATGATTCCTTAACAGATGTCATCGATTTTTCCTCTCTGCGTAGCTACCATTTAGGTAGCAAGATGCTGTATGTTCAACTATAACATATCCTTTCTGTGGTATGGGGTCCATCCCTGTGTTCTAAATGTGGGAGAACAATGGCCTTATAGATAGGAACAAACACCGCTGGGTTGCTACAAGTGGTGGCCTGGTGGTAACGCCACCATCTTATCACCCCGGAGATATAAGTTCGAATCCCACCACCAGCACCGCCTAACTTTCTCCATTGGGTGTTTAATCGCAGCCCTTACCGAAAATTGTATCTTTGCGTATTCAATAAAAGGAAGTAAAAACAAAAAGAAAAAGGAAGAAAGTTGATAGTAGCACACAAAGTGAAAAGTTCATCACGAGCCATATTTGCTGCTTTCAGGCCTTGCCTACCTCTGCTTGATGCAGTGGCAGCTGTTCGTCCAAACTGTGTCAGCTCTTACTGTCAAAAGCAGGCACTTTTCGAGGATTAGTTGCTAATACCATTTATTCTATCACCGTAAGATTGATTCTCTGTCTAGCTCTAGATTTATTTCTGCTACTTTCACATCAACCGCGAACATGAAACAGAAATTTTAGAGATCCCGTGTCAATGCCTTGATGTAAATAAGAAAGAGTAGTGATCCCAGTATGGAACCTTAATGCCCCCGCTGGTTACCCGTTCAGATTGGCTCACGAAATTTTTAAGCCTCACACAGAAATTGCGATGACCGGGAAATTTTTCGCTCCCTTCCGTACCCCTATATCCTGAGGCTTTCTGTCCAATAGCCTCTTGCAGACGGAATCTAAGGTTTTGCAGAAGGCAACGTAGCTGACCTCTAACTGCTGACCTTCGTCTAACCTTCTAGCAATCTCATCCGAAAAGGCCAGTAGGTTGGCGGGACTTGATTTTCTCTCAATAAACCCATGTTGAACCAGTGTCAGCGAAGTGCGGTCGATCATGTGCCTAAATATTTTCTTCCTGACGAGCAATACCAAGGGTTTCCACGGTAGTTTGATGCTCTATGCACATGTTTAGTACAACAGTTGTTGCTTTTCACCAGCCCCCTGACAATAATGCCGTTCCTCAACTAGACAAGTTACTGGTTGTTGCTAGCGGCTAAACTATTGAAGAGTATATTCCATCCGGTTCTGCACTCTTATGTCAATTTAGCTATACGAGTTCTCTGGCTACATCCATCTTGTTGATTACTAGCTCACCAATGGTGGGTTTATCTAAGCGCGATGCATCGGACTCAGCATCATCCCATTGCATCAGCTGAAGAGATATATGTTCTTCAAAATGGGTGGGAGGACATTCGCTTTATCTCGGTTCAATATGGCTATGCTAAGTTAGCTCGTCTCCATGGGGCTCACACTTCCCTTTTATGTTTTTATGCTTGCACTTACGCGATAAATCCTATGGGGATTATGCCTAATGGATTGTACCAAGTTTCCTTTGTAAATGTATTTTTCCTCTCATTGCAGGGCTTGTGCCTTATTGCGTGCTCTCTTGTGTTGATATCGCGTTCTATGCGAACCGTACGTCCTATAGTTCGCCCATAATTGCCTGCGTGTGTTTTCAATGTCCTATCAAACTTGAGCTTTCATGACACTGGCCTATGTGTTCCACGCCTGAGGGTAGCGGCACAGCCGCGTTCATTAGTGTGAATGGACTAACCAAATTTCATCCCATCGCTCCCTCACTATCGTCCTCCGGGATTTTGGTATCCAGATTACCTACTCTGATGCTACATGTAAGACAACCTCACGTATACGATAATGACATCGTACCGACTAGGTTTCCGGCATTTTATGCTTGACCGTCAACAGGAATGTTAACAACAGATGATCGATTTTACCGACGTGCTCTTCCACTTTTATCGCACTGACACTCCACGCGTGCGTTGTTATTATTGGGCCAAACACTGAGAAAGGCTTCTATGGATCCCTCGACCTTGTGGTCTGCATAAGGTGTTGTCCCAACGCTTGGGATTGTGCCCATTCGAATGTAGTTGGCAAAGCATTTCTAAATCATATCCACTGTATATCAGTGAACCTGAAGTCGCGGTGACGCATACAGGAAGAACAAAAATTTCACGTAGCCCGACAGATGGCTGAACACATTCCAAAGGATTTTGGCCTGTAAAGAGTCGACGAGGGGTACACTGAAAACCTAAGAAATACTGGACGGCTTTTTCGATCTGGTCTGGTTTCATCAGTGGCACGAGTCTATCGACCAGACTGAGGATCGATTACAAGGTCCGTGGAAGAGCACTGAACAGCTGTTTCCTTCGTGTGGCAATTCATCACAAGTGTCTACCTTTTTGGCATCTATACCAAGACCTGAATCTATAAACGGGGAAACGAAGCACTTATCCCCTCTCCCTGAGCCCCCTGAGATCCACGGTCGTCAAACACCTGGAACAAATCGCCGATGGGACGAAACCTCAGCAGGAAAAGGGAAGATGAATTGTGAGTACACAGATAGGTAGCGTACGGTGATCCGGAGGAGGGGGAGAAACGCCAATGACACTGAATGTCACTTCAACATGGTCCGCACATAAAACAGTTATCGTAGCACGCAACAATGGAACAATAAAAACAACATTTTACTGACCAGTTCTCGGATTTTACCCGTTTCTGTGCATGTGGCGGGATGGGAGAGGGGAGGGTTGCATTCAATTCTAAATTCCGATTACTCGAACGGGTATGAGACGAGTGAAACAAACTTTAGTGCAAAAAATGGACGGAATCTTTATGTGACGATCTAAGTGCGATATATGCTCTAGGTATTTTCGTGGAACTGCATCATGATCAAGGCTAGAAGATCTGCGACTACTAGGGTCAGAGCCATCAAATGGGGAAGTTAACAATTAAGAGTCTCATCTTGAAACTGAACCTTATTAGGTTGAGGTATACTAGAAAAAACGCACTGTAGATACATATTCTATTCTATCAAGTCAATATTTATTTGATATTAATTTTCATACTTCTGTTTAAGTAGTTGTTTGGTAGATTTCAAGTTTATATGGCGATTGTGAAAAGTTCAGTAGCCTCGGTGGGATTGGAACCCACATATGGACGCCGCCTACGTTTTGTACGCGCACGCTCTACCAGCTGAGCTACGAGGCCACACCGATAGCACTGACAAATCGGAGCAGTCCGCTTACACGCTAAATAGTGGATGCCTCTGTAAGTTGGATGGGTGATTCGAATAAGTAAAGATCAGTGCTATCGGTGTGGCCTCGTAGCTCAGCTGGTAGCTGGTGTGCCCCATGCAAGAGCGTAGGCGTCGTCAATGCGTGGGTTCGAATCCCACCGAGGCTACCAAACTTTTCACTATCGTCATATAATCCTGTTTGTCGATTTTTCGCGCATATCAACTGTCAATGCTGAGAAACCAGTTGAGGACAAATGTTTTCAATAATTCGTGCGTTTTATGTGTAGAATTGGATAAGTGACTCTGATCCCAGGTTAGCTAACCGGATTAGATAACCTTTTCCATGACCCCGTGGACAAAAGGAAGTGGTTAGCTTTGATCCCGTCATCACCCTCAAGTATCTTATCACAACTCCCATCCACCCAAAACAAATTTCTGTTAGAAACCCCTGCCCCCCTCCACACACACACACACACACACACACACACACACACACACACACACAATATCTACTTATTGTCGAACTAGTCCCCCACAGAGCACATTTCAAACAAAACAACACTGGTGAACAATCTTCTTTTCAGATATTCTTATTCATGCTAATACATCACAATATATCTGTCGCTGCTTGGGAATAAAATTGTCTTTGGAAAATAAAATCACATCACATCATAACACAGATTGCTACAAAAGGATTTCATCACGAGACCGGAAATTAGGCCCACCACGATCATATAGTCCTTTGTCCACTCATCCGATCGTTTAAATTACTCGAGATACGAAATGTTTATGGTGGGGGAGGGATGTAGTGGACCAGAGAAGCTTTGTCGCTTGCATCCTGTGTGGCTGAACACCGGAACGATTAAGTCACTCATCAGTGCGATGAATCTATCATTGACAGACATCTACAAGCATGTGAAAATTTTGCCGCCAAAATACTCTCAGTCACTCACCACCCATTACATAATAAATTTTCAAAAGCTGTATCTACATCATTCACATGCTCAAGATTTAAACTTTTATTTGTACGTACCTGTGCTTATCGCAATTCTGTTCTGCCATATCCAGCACGTCTACTTATAGACAAAGACACAATTTCCACAGAATTGCGCAACCGCTTGCTTCATTGACAAACACCTCATTGCTTTCAGTTTCATTATGTAATGATTTTGTAAATTTGAATCCACAGATATGGTGTAATTGCTGAAAATACACCCATCCGGGTGCATAAAGCTACTGCTGACTTGACTTGACTTGATGATCTGTCACCTAGCTGAAACAACTCACACTGCAAACGTGGCCAAGGCTTTCCGCCCAATGTATAAAGTTCGTGAGCGATTATCGAGACAGGTTCGCTGTCGGATGCAGAAACAATGAGTATTCGTGAGCATCGTGTGCCAAAAACAGTTAGTGCAAGCGATAATGCTTCCCTGCACCCTCACCCCCCCCCCACACACACGCACATTCGATAGCACAAGCAATCCTGATGATGAATAAGTGGACAAACAACCGTGTGATCTTAGTTAATCCGATTTCCGGTCTTATGATGAAACTATTTCTAGTAGTCTACGATGTGATGTGATTTCAGTTTCCCAAGACAATTTTATACACCAGTAGTGATGTATATTGAGATGTATTGGCATGAATACAATCTCCTAACTTGATCAACCAATCTAACTCAGAAAAAAACCAGAAAACCACGCAAGTTTGATGTATCTACTTTCTACCTCTGTAGCCCTGTTAACCGTAGAATGAAATTATCGGAAACGAGCTTGTTCACTCTTGCACGGTTTCTCACATCTTACTATGACAATATGCAGTGATCTGTTATGCTATTCCGATTTTAATCAAAATAGACAATCTCACGGTGAATTTCAATAGGTTTATGTTGTCAATATCGTTCGCCAATAAGACGACTGGCCTCAACTCACCTCCTTTGTCTCAGACCGTGTGTGTTTCTGATTGTGCATGACCTCCATAGTCTGAGCAAAATTGGTGAAAGTTTAGGTCGATCCAATCTATCCACCANTATCCACCATCGTTGAATCTGACACTCGCGTTAATCACGGCCTGTAGGCGTTCACTCGGAAAATATAACTCCTTCATCCGGACATGGCGATTGATACTCTAATGAATGAGTGAAATACTGTAGTTCTGAATTACGCTTTTAATGGTCGAATGCCATGGTCACGAGGCCCAAATTTTCGGAGTTCTGGAGCTCGGAGGAACGAATTCCGGAAAGAACAATGGAACGGGCGTGGTACCAAGACGGATGACAGCGCAGCCCACACACGCACACGGAAGCACACACCACTAGTTGAAAACGAACGCGGCGAAAAGGTGTGACAATTTACTGGTTCACACAAGATTCCGGTCACACGAACCTACTCTCAAGCGTTCTGATCAATCCGAAATGGCTGGGGTTCGCATACACGTTGGTTAGTCACGTGACAAGTGGAATGTGCAAAAGGAAATAAAAACCAATCTCCAAAATCATCGCAACGGTAAATGCTCCCGCTTTGTTTCCCGGTCGAATCAGCTGCTCGCTCAACAAAAGTGAGCACGCTTTGATCAACCCGGTGCCGCATNCCTTCCAAAATCGGGGTCAGTCCCGAGACGAATTCACCGGTCCCGCGCCTATTGCCCCGGGGGGGGGGAGGAGGAGGAGGGAACAGTACAGTGGAATGCATGCGACAAAAGATACGCAGACCTGTGCAAAATGGAATAGACGATTGCGTGGCGCCCGCGCTGCGCTAAGCCCAAACTTTAAAGACAGCTTAACGTGGTCCGGGCGACGAATCGGTCCAAAACCTACTAACCAACCGGTCTATCGGCAATATGGAATGCACCGATTTCGTTTACGCTCGTGTTCACTCGTAAACAACAACATACGTGATCAATCTCGGTTTGTCAGGGGGAGGAAAAGGGACGACCCACAAACACAACAATGTCGACAATCATGATAATGGTGATGATGATGATGATGATGATGATGATGATGATGATGTTATTGTTGTTGTTTTCTGTTTTTGTCTTGAGGCTCAGTATTCTGCGGGGCTAAAAGACCATTGCACTTCATCTTTCGTTCAATGCCTCCCGCAACAGTGAAATGCTAAAATGTTTACATAAATACAAACGTGATTTTCGGTCACCTCAGATACTACTGAATTCAAAAGCCCCATTACCTGTTGTAACAGACGTTTGCATAGGACGCAGATATTCCATTGTATAAAAATGTGAACAGCCACTGATTACTGCTTGTCCATCTACAATGAGTGTGTATATAGTTCAATGAGAACAGAAGTGATGATCGTTTATTTTCCACAGTAAATACTGAGGCAGGATGCATGTTTTTAGCCTTTTTTCCGACTTACTGGACCGGTACTTGGATATTGTCATTAGTCAGTGCATTTAATCACGAATGAATACTGAGAGAATAGTGAAAATAAATCATGTTTTCTGAAAAACAGTAGTATATTTCTTAACGCAATCCCCACAAAACCTTACCTTCCCGCAATACCACGTCTTTTCTGTGTGTGTGCGTATGTGTCCACAACCCGACCAGCCACAGGGAGGGGATATTCATATCTCAGTTGGAAATAAGTGAGCGTATACGAAGACGCATTGCAGAAGAGAGAGAGAGCTGTTTTTCCGATAGTGGTGGAGGCACTTCATTGAACAGCTCCCGTCAATCTAAGCTGGAAGCGACAACGCTAACTTGCCCAGGTTGTGTTTGCAAGTAGCGTAAGCGTTTATTAGGGCACAAAACTCGCGTTCATGGTGAGCGTTGGATAGTGCCTGGAGTATTGTTCGTCAGTGTTTATCGCAATAACGTAAGAAAACCGAGAACGCGTTCGCTGGGTGACCGCTTCCAACCAAGTGGAGTGCAATGGCCAGGGTTGGCCGACGTTGTACAGGCAGAGTATGTGTGTGTAGTAATCGACGTAGGTGCAAAATACGGATTACAACGCACGGTCGCAACTGAAGCACACAATTGCACTAATAATCGTACACTGGGATCTCTCGAAACGCAAGAAAAAGTCTACAGAAGTAATGGGTCATTTATTGGAGTAAACCAATGGGATTACATAATATGCAAATAGACATATCTCTGGTCAAATAAGTATCAACTAATCCCCGTTCTCCTTCTTTGAATCACAGGGCTTCTGTTCGAACTATGGCTATTGATTGATCAATACTGTTGGTTTATAGCCTAATGTCCAGAAACTGGAACGCTTAGGGGCTTGGCTGGCGTCATCTCTGAGGGTTGACTCATCATAGTGGGATAAACCGAGACACTGAGATTCCCGTAGGCATTTAAGAAATATTTATTAGTCCTATTTTCCGATAAAACTGAATGAATTACTAGGCTCATGAGCCAATAATGCGATACGACCATTTACGAGCTGCTGAAGTATCCTGATAATGTAACTGAATCAAATTGTATCTTCCTGCTGGTTGCATTTCACTTCCGTTCAATTCGTCAGACTAGACAGCCGGTGAAGAAGTGTCCTTTCACAACTGCCATGTGCAAAAACGACCTGTACTTCAGAAACGCGCTAATCCTCAGATAAATACCAAATGACTAGATGAGATCTGCACGCTTCATCATCTGAGCATACTACACAAAGGCGAATGCATTGTCACGCTATCCAGCCATGTCTGAAGATTCCCTTTTTATTATTAGTATTATTACTCATCTTCGACTGACCCGGGTGCGTTACATATTTCTTCCCAAAAGGGGAGGTGGTGCTGTGACCTGCAGTCGACTGAAAGGTTTACCGCACATCACATGATTGACCAAAGTAGCCTGAACGACAAGCACGTACGCAATGTATGCTAACTTACTCTACCACACGATCGATCTGCCTCAGCGAATCAGACATCAGTGTTGACCTGTCCGAATTTATTGTTTTGGTGACTACTCAGGGTGGCAACATTCTGCTTTTGGTAACCTTTGGGTTAGTTGGCCTGCCTGCCTGTCTGCCTGCGTGTTGATACACTGCTTGCTCACTCACCTGGGGACCGGTTATGTTTACATTTACATACTGAAAATAAGATAACTCTTAAGCTCACCACTTATCTATTTGCTTCTGTGGGACACAACACCTAGGGTTTGCCTTATAAGACTGAATTATCTCACATGTTTCCCGCAACTGAGCTCATTTTTCACCGAACTGCACTGACTAGGCACTGATGCAGGCACGTACTCGCCTTCATATCAGCTCCGATGGTCCCAACCGGATTAGGAATCGTTTCATCGAGCTTGTTTAGCGCAGACAATACGACCACTCCGATATCCGAATAGAGATATCATGATGCCTTGCGGTGCAACTGACGTCATCTGTACGAAAACTATCTACATTTGGAAGCTTCTGTATTTCGAGATTGTATATTTCATGAGTCACTTCAAAGATGAATAGATGAATGACGCATTTGCAATTCAGTTACCAGAATAATACTCCTTATTTAACTGTAACAGATCACAAAACCAGCACCCGGAAAGAAGGTCTCCAAAGCGTTGGACAAAATAAAAATGAGTGAATAGTGTTTACTGAGAAATCTCATTCATTCTAAACTAGCTATCCAATCCGCGTCTACTTTTCCGCGAATACAGTACTCTTGTTTGCGCCGCAATTGATCTCATTGGTCTTGTTCTCTGACATCCACATGGTGTTATAGAAACCGTCACGCGTGGCTCTCTTGCTGACGTGATTTCGCAGCGTTAGATAACCACGAGTCATTCGTTAGGAGGGAACAATGTCCAGAACTATCATCACCGAGTCTACTTTCACCCACCCTCAACCTCCTGCTGTGAGTAAGGTGTTTATCAAACATAATAGGCTTACCTTACCCTGGTGAACGGGATAATTTCTTTTTAATATTTATTATTTATTAAATATTTGCCTTTGTGTTCCCGTCTGTCTTTTTCCATGCACTGAAGGTTTTGAATCGTTTCTTTAACCAGCCGTTTTCACTAGTACTCGATGCGGACATTTGTTGTTCATTTATGTCTTCCGGCAAATTAAACATTTTATGTTATATCCGAAGTTCACATACACACACACCCTAAACGATATTCCTACACGGATGAAGGGATCGTAAATTTGATGTTGTTGTGTAGACATTTGAGTAGCATTTGTTCGAAGCGCAACCGTGCTTTCTAGTCTGTGATCACTAGTCGAAGTAAAAATTTTCACTGTTTAAATTCCGTGTGATAGAAAGGGACCAATATACAGTGACGTTAACTCTAAGGTTTTCACAGTGTTTTAAATTTACCAGGAGCTACTTCAAAAACCAAAATCTCACGCCCCAGAAGGCGGTTGGTTTCTGCTCGGTTACACACACCGGACATAGGAAAAGTTTCCGCCTGCCATTTTCTTTCGTCCACCCGCCCACACATTCACCCGTCCCTCTTTCATCAGGATGGGGAAGCCTAAAAGTAGCTCATGATGAATCGGGCTGCCCGAGGATGGCATAATTCTCGTTCGGATGAAGTGTCCACAATCTGCAATTACGCAAAGCATTCCCGTCCGGGTGGTATGCACAATGCCCGCTTCCAGCCCGGCCTTTATTTTCTTAACTTTTCCCTCCAACTACCCGACAGGTCGGAGGCTGTCTGGACAGCTTTCAAATTTTTTTATCACATCCAAACAAAGCAAACAATCGAGGTTGTCTGTGAAATGGACAAATACACAGAAGTAAGAAAACTACGGAAAGGCATGCGAACCAGCAATTAAAGGGCGAAACACCGTCTCGACCAAGTCGGGAAATTCCCGCACAGCCCGAATGTGGACATGGCAAGAAACCGTTGCGCGTAGTTGATGGATGTGTGTTAGTCTGCGCAGGTTTAACGTACACAGAATGCACAAGAAATGTTTATAAGTTTATTGTGGTGACATGGTTTAGGAGATTCCTATGTATTCACGCAAGTTTATCCGTCATCCAGAATCCACATGTCATTCAACACTGAAAAGCATCATACATGAATTGGTGAGTGTTATATGACGTGGTGCTGACGTCGAACAACAAGTTGTTGAGAGCCTATGCGGATAACCCAGACAGTCAGCACGCTGGATCCAAAACCCATTGATTACAGTGGGTTCGATCCTAACAAACCGGACGAGATAGCTGCTCAGAGCTCTCCAGGCTATTCAGTGATCAGCATCACATTTACTCTGTATGAATCATATAGTTGTTTGTTATCGGTGCAGAGTTAAAATCGTAAAATTTTTAAATTCAATGTGAAAACGTGTGCGGAACAAACAAGTCATGTCCTTCCATCTCTGTGAGCGCTGCACTGTCTGCTTATGATCCGGAAGGTCGAGGGGAACTAATTAGAATCGGTTTCCAGACGTGGTTTGTGCTTCCACGGGGGCAGAATGCTAGGACCAGTCTGAAGGTTACGCGGATAGGATGCCTGAGTTTGATTCAGAGCCTCCACATCGTATTTTGGTTGATGAATGCACATGACTGTAGGTGGTAGATAAGATTAAGAAACTGTTCACTGCTTACCAGCTTTTCAATTTCAATACGAGGGCCGTGACGAAATCAATCACAGAGATGACGGATTTTCGCAAGGTCTTCTTTTGTCGGATATATTCACCGTCCAGTGAGAGGATACTAGCTTCGTATTGTTGCAATTTAGCGGTGCAAGCTCTAAAAATCATTGTGTTTCGTAGTCAAGAGTGTCAAAATCTCTGAATTATGGTAACAATTCAACCTAGCTCTTTCCAGCATAAGAGTCACTCGGGAAGAAGAAAATGATATCATTATTAATTTCCTAATTAAAGGGCATCTTCGTATATTCCGTTTCTTGGTCAACTCACAAGAAACCGTCTAAATATTCTCAGCACTTTTACTAGGCAGTAAGACAATGACTATCTAGTTTCGATAGATTCAATGGAAAACAGAAATGTGGTGAACAAGCTTGCTCTTAGTGCGCCATCTGGAAAACCAGATTATTATTTATGTACCAAGTGATGATTGAGAGATGAATGTGCGATCATTAATCAAATAATTAGTAACAATCACTTGCATTTTCGATAGAGATGTTAATTGGGCCCACTTCGAGTACATGACCACTGCTTAGTTTTGACATTGCAATCGCCTTATCGATTCACGTTGTCTTGTCCTTCTCATCGTGACGGCGCTCCCACCCGTCCTTATGGGTCCNCAGAGCATACTTATATTTGGCACTCGCCCGAATTTCATGGCTGACCGAGAGACTGACTGACTGACTGATTGACTGACTGACTGACTGCAGCTGACTGACTGACTGACTTAGTGGTTGGCTGACAGACTGACTTCGGTTGACTAATCGACTGACTGAATGTTTGCGGTTTGGAATGGCGCAATGAATCGATACGTTGGCATGGGCCATTCAGGTACAAAGAGCGATTGCTTCATTGTTTCACATTGTCTTGTCCCTGTCACTTGTGACCTCGAACAAGTAAATTCCCTCTGACCCTCTCTGCGATCTGATTGGTTCATTTTCCGCGATTTGCGGCACTTGGAACCCNTCGTCTGATTACCGGCTTGTTCCTTTTGCAACGCTCTTGTTGTCACATCTAGTCCATCCGTGTGGCGACTGCACGCTTGCTGTACGGTCGAAGTCCACTGAGCCAGCCTAAGACTCACGGCTGCAAACAAAGTGTGGTTTCTCTCTGGGGTTAAATGGGCAAGCACCAGGTCCCCTGTTGTGTGGAGGGATGCCCATGTGGGAAATTTGCAATAGAAAATGCTCAAGCGATGATGACACTGGACCAACGCTTGATTCGTATAAGATACATGCACTACTTTCCTACGCAGGTTCGGTAAACGGATGATCCTAATAAAACTTTGAACACGTGTTATTAACGGACAGCAATATCCCCTATTCTAAACCCACACAGAACTCTTCTTGGTTTTTTCCTAACTGGCTATTTTCGCGTTGAACGATATCGCTAACTGCGTCGGAGATAGAACTCCAAAAGAAAAAAGAACAAGTATTATGGAAAAATTCATATTTATTTTATAAAAGTTGTTCAATATGTTTTCCATTCTGCTGCTTGCGGAGCAAACTTCGGTGAAGATAGTTAGTTATCGTCCGCCTTGAGAATGGTGGCTATCGGAAAAATTTCGCACTGTACCTCAACACTCTGTTTAAACTCCTCAATGGTTCTTGGTTTACGGAAATAAACGGTTTGCTTTAAATACCCCCACAGAGAGAAATCTAAGGGGTACAGATCCGGTGATCTCGGAGGCCATTCATTTGGTCCTCCTTGGACAATTCATCTGCAGTTGAACTCCGATTCGAGGAAACTTCTCACCACCTGAGTATTGTGTGGCGGTTCATTGTCATGCTGGAACCAAACTGTAGTACCAACTTCAGTTTCTATATGCCGAATGGCAGGTATCACATTATTTTGTAACATTTGCTATATTTACCAATGTGTGTTCCTGTGAAACCACTGAAATTGGCCGTACTACCCACCGCTTACAGTCACGATCGAGTACAAACCGATTCATCAGAACATGTGCGATGTACTGTCTGGCTTTAACCGATAACATATGCAGAAGATTTCTCTGATTGTTTCAAATTCACTGGAACACGACGATTCAATGACCAATATTGATTATTTATTATATATATATCTATTCAAGTTATCTCACATTCTGACGGATGTCCAATTTCACAATTTGTTCTGGGTTCCTGTTTTAACGGTTCAGCGAACGTTACAGCAACAACAACAACAACAACAGCAAAAACAACAAGAACTAGTTGTAGGACATCTGATAACGGGATAGGTGATGGCGGAAGGTAAATCATACCAAGGATTTTTCGTTACGATTCTCTCCAAGGCTGTTAGTTTTAGGCGATCGAGACAATATTTTATAGCTACAGAAAAAGGGCGTACGGATGTTACTTAAACTGTGTCCAAGTTTCAGAAAAAATAAACTGTGCGTGTACGGTCGTCCAGTTAGAAAGCTGTTCGTTCCAAGTTTTAACTACCATAAGTATCTATTTCACGTGGGCCGTGTAGTCTGAACGCATGTAAAGATCGTTGTGCTTGATTAACCGACAACTCGGAATATGCGTATACGTTTTATTCGTCAGTGATGATGTTTACCACCAAATTAAAACAAGAGTAGAAACATCCCTCAGACTAAAATACTCAGATTTTGTCGGTATGTTGAAAGGTACGATTTTCAAATCTTGCGGCTAGTTCACGCGGGTGAATCGTAACTTTCGAAATCTCAAGTTTCTAGTTCCTCTAAACGACCACTTTTGAAACACTAACCGGATACAATTCGCAATAGAATGACGATAGGTTCGTCTGATCATCTTCACTCAAAACGTCGGAAATTCATATAGCACTAAAACCACTTCGACAACATTCAGGATGATTCAAACGATATTTGTAACCCCAACCAATCTGATATCGGAGGATTAGAGTCCATGTGTGAAACTCCACATTGTACCCATTGTAATATCACTTGAGACGGTGATAAATCTTCCGATGCTCATCCCAGACTGAACGTGTTCCCTCCCAGGGATTTTGACATACACAGTCATGCATAACTCCAATTGCACGGATGAATCTCGTGCGGTTTCAGCTACATAGGGCCATCACCCAAACAGCCGGTATAGAAGAACCATACTTCGGAGTTGTGTTCAATGGGCGATAAAGTGTGCCGGACAGCTGTTTCATTTGTGCTCGAATTTGTCTCTCAGGGTTAAAAAGAAAAAGTGTTCAATCAATTGAACTGGGCTGTCAAACCATTGGTGGTCAATGGTGTAGCGTACGGGTTAGGGCATCAATCATCAATCCAGAGGTTTGCGGCTCGACGTCCAACAGGATGCTAAACCTACTCACTGTTGTCAAGCTTCAATCTGAATGGAATCGCTCCGCCCCCCCCTCCCCTCACACTCACAATTACAGTGACGATGGTTCATCACGCCGAAAACACAGTCGTTCATTGTTGTTTTTAGCTTCTTATTCCTCCATCAATGGAAAAATCTAAAAGCTAACAAATTTAGTGAATATCAGTCAAGCTAAATAGCATTTGTTTCACAGCGCTGTTCGAAAATGACTGTAAGTGCAGCTTTACCATTTTTACATCAGAATGTTCGACTTGATCATCAACAGGTATTCTTCGGATGGGATTGATGGAAGCAATTGATATCAGTTCACCTTCAGCTACATATGGTATGATCGTTAATTGACTAGTTCAGAATAATTGGAATTTGGAATGCTTGGAGGTAGGCTGAAGGATCATTTATGTGATTTTTGAGAAGAGGATAGCGGTTATGTACACAAATTTCCGATGCCAGATCTTGTAACTAATGTTTCAATCGTGTGTTGCGTGATTGGATTAAACGAACGATGGAAATTGGTGGCGATCCTGGCCTACGAGGTGACGCAAACCACGGTGGAACACGTTAAAATTTTCGGACAAATGTGATGAATCAAGCCTCTCGGGTGACGTCCGCAAGGCGCCTACATGTCACAGTTTCTGGACTATAAACCATAGGTCGACTGTACCGACCAATCAGAAGCCGTACGGGCCAGACAGAAGCTGTACGACGGCGGAAATACTAACACGTGATTGGCAGAGANCTTAGATGACGAACGGAATTTTGTATGTATTATTTAATTACCATGATTTCTTTCAATAAATGAACTGCTACACTCGTGGCCTTGGCCTTGCATCTCGATTACGAAGGATACTGCTGTGCAAGTGTGTGGTGATCGTGTAACGATTACGCACGCACCGCAGTACACATTCTAGGTAACCAATCAAGAAACGGAATAACCGAGCAATCCTATGGTCTCAATTGGTACCAACCGGATTGGCTAAATGCAAGAAGGCAAACAAATGAACCATATCGTTGTCAATTGGACATTGAAGGATCAACCAATGATTGCTCGATGTTTGTGATATATATTTGCATGATTTTCTGGATAGGATTAACTGTATTCACAGCTCGTTTTGGTACTACCTGACTTTGCGGTATTCTGTGGGTTTTCAGTCCGATTCCGAGTTCGCGCTATCCAATTCGGATTCCAAATACTACAAAGTGCCAGTGTGATTCAGTGCTTAAGTGACGTCCGTGATTCCTAATTTGAGATTCGTAATCCATAATCTGTTTGTACTTCAACTACTACAACTTCCTTAGGTTGGGCACGCATTCATCATCCAACAGGTTTCAGTCAAGATGATTCTGTTCGGACAAGCGCCTGATCATGCTGCTTAGTTGTATTATGGTCCCATATACAATCACGTTTACCTACATCCAGGTTAACTCAAATGTTGATAGTCACTTTCATCATCTCAGAATAGCATACACCGTGTTCTGGGTTGCAGTGGGCCAGAGTCCTCTTATAAAGGCAGACGTGTAACGGGGTTAGAGCAATGTTGGTTGACGACCTTGAACTCAGTGATATCATCAAATACAATATAATTCATCAAATTTTCGGTTAGACCCTAGCCACCATGAGCAGCCAAAAAAATATTTTTCTGCTATCATGGAAAGTTAGTTTTTTGCACCTTTTCGAGATATCTGGGAAGTTGGCTCATCCTCTTACTGGGAACAGTCGTGATTAGGGACTGCTGTGCAGTTACGGCAATCGTCAGAAGGAAATCAGCATCTCCATTTTGAAGGAAGCGACCTGGAGGTCTTTCATTTTTGAACTTGTACCTTCTCTTTTGGTGATGATCAAGCACCGTGTCTGCATTTGTGCATCGTGAGGTCAATTTGACAAAAGCGCCCGTTCTCGGCGCAGCATATGTAATAAAATCACTTAAGGAAACAGGAAAAAAGTATATCATATCTTTCTTTTTATACGTGTTCATGGATAGTATGAACAACATGATAATTCAAGTATCGGTAACTCCACTCAGATTGACCGAATTTGATGCCTAGTGAATGTTCATTGGTTTGTTCTAACCAAAGAAGTACAGCACAGTTGCTTTAAAGCATTCCTTTAAAGTAAGTCCACACTATCTAACACGAGTTCGGTTCAATTTAAACGAAAACCCAGAAAACGATTCCAGTTACCCTCCGCTGTTTAGGAACAATTCAAGTTCATCTGATGAATATATTTGACAATATTTATCTGAACAGTCGTCTCAACAAGCAGATGCTTGATAGTCGATGAAATGGTGAATTTTTCGTATTCGGATCATCACTCTATCCATGTTTGCATACTGTTTGTGAGTAGTTGTATACCATTGTATGACTGAGGAGTACGAGTGTTTAGGTAGATGGTTTAGTACCGAACGGTCAATGCATAATCGTCATATTGTCCTGACCCA
>UZAN01046706.1:879-12266 GCA_900618425.1 Echinostoma caproni
GGGGGGGCGGGGAGGCGGAAAACGGAAGCGATGTCTAGCCACCGCTGTCTGTCAAACCGGGAAGCCGCTGACAGCACTACCCAGAGGGGGTATTTGATTCCCGTCGCCGGTCTTTTTATGAGTTGATACCGTCTGTTGTTGCCTAATCTTCAATCGATAATAGCTAATCTCGGGGATTGAGGCACTGTGTGTGATTCAGCCAACTGTCTCTTGGGTTTTAATTCCTTCTATGTTCAACAATGGATTGGTTGAGTCATGCGGACTTAGCATAAACAATTAAGATTTAAACATTTATGATGTGATTACGGTAACGCTTCTTTCATCGTAATTTAAATTGCTTTGACGCAAGTTAGTTGCTGATTTCAGCACAGCCTCACTGTTTGGTTCGTTTTTTTTTTCAATTTCGGGGACGAATTGTTATTTAACATCACACCCCAAAATACCGGCCAGCCTATACTCTATGTACATGTTTAAGCAATTTGCATGACGCAATTGTATTCTCCGATTTTAGAATCCATATTTACTTTTTAACATGTGGCCAATCACACACAAATAGCAGAAGTTCAACAATATATGGAATACCCAAAAGTTGAGGATATAATACCGCTCGCTCGTGCTGACTAAAGCATTCAACTTGCTAGAAGTCTTTGACTGGAGTATCAGATATACAAAGGAGCAGGTGTAGCTCACAGTTTGTTATCTACTGGATGCCGATGTTCAGTTCATCGGACCTTACGCGTTTTTAAAACGGGTCAAATATCAGAGGTACCCAATCAACCCAGTGACCGTTACCGAGATTAGGAAAGTCTGGGTGTAGTTTGTACACCGCTACTTAGTCGGTTTACGATCTTGCCTAGCTGAACCACCGTTGATTTACTTACTCGGGTTATAGCCCCGGATATTGACTTCTCCACTTCTCATTGTGTTGGAAAAACACCTATGCCACGTGGAAGAAATGGTTGAGGCTTCCCCAGTTGAGACAGTGCAAAGCAAAGATGACCAGTCACTAAACAGTACACTCACCCATCCCGAACCGTGCTGAAGATCTCGGAGGCCATACAGTCAATCAGCTGGCTTACCGTTGTGTAACCAATTTACTGCCGCGATGGTATATGAAAGTTTCACCTCTGAGTGCTAATTAGAATCAAGTGATTTTCGTCTTACTTTCTTGTTGGTTTTGCACTCATAACTCAATCCGGCTGAATGCGTTACCTACAAGAAGATAGAAATTGTTTATAAATGCTTGATTCTGAGACTAATCAGTGTAAATGTCACTAGCCCATCGTCCACAGAGTTTGCATTCGTATTCCGCCAGCGATGCTTCTCCTCTTTCCCTGATAGTCCCTAATTGACCGTAAGTTCCCTCCGGAGTTTTTCGTTCTACCTTGTTTTTGTTGTTGCGTATCAGATTGAAAAAGGTCAGGTGTAAATGGAACCACATACTTGTTCTCATTTGATTTCATATGCAACTGATTGATTCTTGCGGATGCATTCTTAGGCCATTTCACATGTGCCCGAGTCTCGACTGCATATTCAACGACGTTAATTATTCACACCGTCACGACACACGTGAGATGCTTTTGGTAACTATCGCACAGCTAGAGAAATAAGAATACTGTTATTGTACTTGGGATTATCTTTGGTAGTGTTATGACCAACCGGTTTTTAAAATATTCTCATCTCTAGTCCGTCGTTTATTCCCTGACCTCCAACTTAGGTGTACGCCCAAATGGATGTAGCTTCTCCATTGGAACTGCGTTACTCTCAGCAAGGGCATAATTTACCTGGACAACCGTCCGCACAGTCGCAGATTCCTTCCGGTGTTCTGCGATCGCCGTCCACAGATGGAGTTGTTCCAACACCAATAGCGCCTCCGATGCAGCCACCCACTAGCCCAGAGAAGTTTCAGCAATCATCTCAAGTTGCACCTGTACAACCCAACGCTAACACCACCACCACCAACACAAATGGCATTGGTCATCCTCCGTTGAATGCACAACCAACGCCATCGGTGGCACCATCGTTCGGCACGCAATCCCACTCAACAAATGTTCATTCACAAGCCCCAAATGAATCCACCGCTCCACCTGCATCATCCATGAATGGCTCTAAAATCCAACAACCGTCAGCCATTCCCCGAATTCGACCATCCGGAATCCCGCGACTGTCCAATCTGCCTCGTCCAATGCCTTCCTCCCCATCCTTCGACTTGTCTCATTCCAATGGGCATGCCCCCACCCTATCCCCAGCACCGCCGTCATCCGGGAGAGCACCGTCATCGGCCTCCAGCTCTCATTACCCGATTAGTACTCCCATATCTCCTCTATCCGCACCACCACATGTCGAAAACCCACTCTCCGGCTCCAGCCGACCATCCTTGGGGCACATGGATCTGGCCACACATAACGAGAATTACACACGCCAGTACTCCGGTCGATCTCGTGCCGGGGTTCGGTCAGCCACGAATCGAGGAGACCGAGCGACTTCAGAACGTGAGTATCTGAAACCTTTATACCACTTCATTCACAATCCTGTCATTCACTTTAATGCAAAGCATAATTTTACTGGCATTTCTCCATTCTATTTTACGTTCCTTGTGTGTTGTTTTGACTAGTGAAATCCCGTTTTTTGTTACAAAAATTAGTAGCGATTAGTAGCAAAGAAGGGACAAACCTCATGATACGAAGACATTGTATTCACCGTAGATTCACTTTGTTCATACTTCTTTAAAAGGGCTGAAATCTAAGAGATCCGAAATCAGATACTTATTGAGAATGACTGACTGCTTGGACTTCGGAGTGGTAATGAAATATCCGAAGAGTGGTTCGAAGTGAGACAAACTTGGATTAGTGGTCATTCCAAAGTAATAGGGGGAAGAAAACCAATGACCTGACGATAGGGGCAAGTGGATGCGATCCGAAGTTTAGAATGCAGTACTGTCAATCTCATCAAAAAACTATAAGAAAAATGTTTTCACCGAACTGTGCAGACGAAAGTCAGTTCTGCTGTGGAGTTCTTCCAACACCTAGATGAACAAGGTTATATGTGTAAACTGGTTCGTTCGCCACTTTTGGTGTTTCACACAAACGGCCATCGACTATGTCTTTGCTCCCTACTCCTTGCCGGAATCCATAGGGAAAACTTCGTTACTGCCTTAGATTTCATCCACTGATGTTGGTTGGTTGCGATATATGTTCCCCTAAATTCGTTCCCTTTTTGAACTGCTAATTCGTTGTTGCCACATTTTTTACCTTTATATTAACTGAAGAAGTCATTCGGGAACATTGCTCACAGGGGGAGGGTTATAGTTCGCATTGGTGCATTGATGGATACAGTTTTCTCTGTCGGTAACCCCTAATCATTCGTAGATTAGTTACTGATTTTCATCTGCTGTTCACTTGTCAGTGCTTTAATTAGACATTAGACTGCGCCCCTCGATTCCACAGTGCTTTATTTTGTTCTCACTCTCTGAGAGACGGTTTCACTTCCAGGCCGTGCCAGTTCGTCAAAACGAAACTTATCGAACAGAGGTAGGCTGATTTAACAAACGTGCTAACATGCGACTGAACTGCTACTTCACTCACCCTCTTGGTTCGTTTTTAACAACAAAAAAGGTTTTTCTTACAATCCCCTTTAACCGTTTTGTCATTGCTTCTCTGTTTCTGCTCTCCTAATATCATCATGTCTTTTCTCCACCTTGTCTTCTCCCGCACGTCACAGATCCGCATCGATTCGCGGACACAGAATCGGACACATCCAGCGTGAGTTTTCCCCTATTACTATTCTGTTACGGAAATTGTACGTTTATTCCCCACCCCCTCCCTCCAATCTCTTTGTGTACATTCCGAAACAAGGGATTGCACAAATGTGATGTGTGTAGATAAAATTACAAAAAAATTAACAACCAAAAGGTTGTTTTCCTCTCCCTCATTTTGTCTGACTTGCCTCTCCTCCCCTGGTCTGCCTGTGTTTTTCCTTTTGGTCGCTCCTCCCGTTCCATGAACTCACTCGAGCAATTTCGCGCTCAAACCGCAGCGCAAACACCTCACCGCACGGTGCCCACTTATCCGCACCATTGACCCGCTCGCCTTGTATAAACACACACACACACACACACATTCCAAGTATACACTCATCTCATTCGAGACAGTAAGGGGTTGAGCTACGTGCAAATGAGCGCGAATAAACAAGTATTTGGACCACAAATACCCGGGATACGATTGTTTTTTCTTGCTAGGGGGTCCAGCATACAGTTTTGTGCGTTTGTTTATTTGCAACAGACGCGGATCGTCGTCTAATCTCTGCAATTTTTCTAAATTATCAGATCCTGCGTTGTGGTACGTTGTGGTTGTTCCTTTTGCTAATAAATTAGATTCCTGATGTACTCGGTTCAAGAGAATTCCACTACCGCCGCACAAGCGGAGTCCAGTGCATAACCAGATCGGACCGTGTGTGTGTGTGTGTGTGAGAGAGAGAGAGAGGGAGTACAGATGTTTGTTATCAATCGAGATGATTCATATTAAACAAACATTGATGTTGTCCACTCGAGGGACGATTCAATCGACAACTCCGATCCTTCCACAATCCGGTGCACACATACTGAATATCACTTAGTTGGTAATTCATTTTCCCCCGTCGTACTTATACCAGTGGAAGATAAAAGAGTTACTGGTAGTGCCCCTTCACACACACATACACATACTTGGATACACGATTGTCACATCCAAATTATAAATGATTCAAGTTTGTTTGAACTGAGCGGTCGTCACCTTGTACTATCACATAAGAGGTGGATGAAACCAGCTCACTTCGGTGATAAGTGTTTTCTTTGAAGTGGTTCAATTGCAAGGAGCGTGGAAGAACGTAGTGCTTGTTGGTCCACAGTCGATTGACTGTTTGTCTATTTTTCCGGTCTATTCTCAACTAAATTCAGATAGTCCTCCCTGCTAGAGTTCGACCAATTTGTTTGGTTTCAATGTTGAAACACACGTTGTTGTGACTCACGAGCATTAGTGATTGAGAAAACGCAGCTGCTACCAGAGGACGAGGACTCGTGTGTGTGTGTGTGTGTGTGTGTGCGCGTGTGTGTGCGTGTGTGTGTGTGTGTGTGTGTGGAATGGATCGCAACAAACCCATTTTTAGTGACTCAGTGCATCAACAAGATGGCAGATTGTCTTCTAAAGAGTGATCTACCCACAAGTTGGGTGAAAAACTCGCAATTGGAGCGTGTTAGATAGACTGTTTTTATTTGACCATCCCAGTTGGATATCCCAATTTGACTGGTTATCTATCGTCAGTTGCCTTATCAATCGAATCATGAAGAAATGTCAATTTTGGTTGTGTTGCAATGAATGAGGTGTCATCTTTAGGATACTTTTCTGCCTCGCTGGATAGTGTGGTGAGACAAACACAACTTGTTGCTGTGTTGCGATAGGACTGCAGGTGATTCTGTTTCATCCAGATTCTTCGTTTTTAATACCCTAGACATCTACATCATCCCACCGAGGCTACCGAACTTTTCATACTTTTAATATAACTACATAATTAGAAAATCTGATCGTAAAATATCTATTTTTGACGTTATTAGGCAGAATTTACTTAGCAGGAGAACGAGTGCAGTGAAGCAAAGAATCTTATTCCGAATGTATGACCATCGACTGGGTAAATTAAGCACGTTATCACAATTAGCTAGATCAATAAAACACCAAAATCCTTTGATGCATCATGTTGGGGTTTAATGGTTTGAAACAAAACAAAATGTTTTGTGACTGTTTGTCAGTTTCTCGTTGATCTGATTTGGGTTGCTTAGTCTGGATTCAGCTCTGCTTTCATTCAACGAGGTCACTGGGGGATTAGATAGATTGAAGATCGAGCGGATCGCTTCCTACCTGTCAACCATTGCACGAGGTATGTCAAATTAGCTTACTGCTCCCAATCACCTGTCCTCATCCTCCATGGTGACTTCCGCGTTTTGCTTCGCGGTGTGCTAAAAAGAAGGAAAGCCACAGTTTGGTACTATAGACAATAAACAACTACTTGGCATAGTATATTCGTGAAGTCCTCCATTCTTGATGAGACGATTCAAGCTATCTTCGACCTTTTCTCGTGCCTCAGGATTTACATTTCGAATTCTATCAACACTAACGAACCTCGATTGGTGACTGCTCTGCTGTCGCTCGTATTGAAACCTCATATGATTGTGGTTCATCATTTCATGCCCCAGGACTTGGGCTTCTGGTCTGCATTTCCATTACAGTAGGTCCTCGTGGCAGATAGCATTCACATATTGGTGTTTAATGGGAGAGGCGAATGAAAAGGTTACCTGATACATCGATCGGTCGAATGTGCCGAATCAGGATGGGCTGCTGATGTTGAAGGCGCACATGTCAGAGGTAAAACAATCCAGAAATTTATGATTCTGAAAAGTGCGAAGAAGAATTAACGAGGCTATGCATTGTCTGAACAGTGCACTTATCCGAACTGATTGAGTGAAATTAGTCTGTAATAAGAGATTTCAGAAGTGGAACAATCAAAATCCACACAATTCTCTAGGAACAGAAATTGCTTAGTCCTACGGTCGACCGAAATCGGAAGGCGTCTGATAGATCATAACTTTTCACTAACTCTCTCTCTCTCACTTCGACTCCAGTTTACGAGTTATAGACCGAATAGTGCTGCTTGCACATGCAACTTGGATCTCCCTTGTCCTGGATCCCGATCAATCGGTTCTTGGCTCTATTGAACCACGTTCGTCCATCGGAATAGTGTCTGTATGACCATATTTAGCGTTCAACATTTTCTAAGTTGGAATTATGACTTCCATTTGACATATACCCGCTTGCACACGCGCTCTGTGTTGCTGATTGAGTCCCGATTTCAGATTGAGATGCCCGCTTGTATCCACCCGATGAAGACTAGAGGTTTTTAGACATCAGTTGTATTTACTCAGTCACTGTTCCCCTGACAACAATACACGGATGGTTCTCGGCTCCGAAGTTCTTCCAGCCTAGCTTGCCCGTCTGGTTTAAGTTAGAGCATACAACTAGAATTCCGCTAAATACCACTCCAACCTCAGCGCGTTCATGGTACAGAGCAGTTTCAAACAGTGGTTACTGGCGTCAGTCAGTACAGTTGATTTGACCGCTTCGGGATTTCTGTTGTGAATTACTTCATTTACATCCTGTAATCCCATGCCCTCTCTCTTTTTCTCTATCACAGGTTTTCTCCAGCAGTGGTGAGTCTCCGGAATTGTTTTTCATCCCACGATCATTTGCCTGTAGTTTGAATACCGTCATCTTGTCCACATGATTCACACGTGTTTCAACATACACATAGTTCGTTTTGGTTGCTCGTCATTCTCACCCTGTCTGTGGTGTTCACATCGCACTCGTCAACGCTTTGGCAATTGCATCACTGGGATTGTTGTACAAGCTGTGCCTGATCAAGCAGAGAGACACATGAGGCTTCTTGGTGTTTAAACACTTACATGCCCGATGGGATAATAATTGTTGGTGTTGCAGTCTTTGATTTGTTTGGCTACTCCATGCTCAAATACACTGTAGACTACGCCATATGTTGCACACACACACACACACACACACCTGTAGGTCTTCTTGGTATGCAACAAACTGGACCATCTTGTTCAGGCAGTTCTTTTGATGTGATGGTCAACGAGGTAGTCGTTTTTCTTGATTTTTCTTCTTTGAACATTGTGATATGACGAACAGTAGAAAGAGCGAAAGAGAGAAAGAGAGTGAATGAAACCCATGGTAATGAAGATCTACTGTTTGGTGTCGGGAACCAGTAACCGAAGTTCGGGGATTTGGACTAGCGAGCAACAGCTAAGCTGCTTCCCATTAAAATTCAATAGCTGGGTTCGAACTTTGAAGCGTGGGGCTTGGTGTGTCTCAGTAGGATCAGGCAGTGTATTTGTTCAGCCCTCAATAAAGGATGCTCGCACGTTAATCTGGATACTGGCATGCCCGTGTCTTCCATTAGGGAAATTGTTTTTTTACCCCAGCTGGCCCACCTGCGTGAGATGTTTTCTATCAAAGCGTACCTTAACATCGAGTACCGTAGGGTTGTTGGTCAACTCTGGACCACTTGTGGTAAACTCAACTCCATGCCTTTTAATAGCGAGGAAAGTTTCGTTCACTTTTTGGTTCACATAGTAACACAGCATATGGTGTTTGATCCACAATTGGGTGTGTTGTTCGTTACTCATTGTGCTAGTATCTCGTTTACATTCTGCATGAAAAATTGCTCCATAACATGCACATCGATGTGTCCACTTTAACAGCCAGACAAAAACGGCCGAAACTGCCAAACGAGATCTCGCGCGGACTGCGGGCATCAGTTGTGCCATCAGACAATCATCACCCTGTGCTATGTGCTTCACCAAAACAGTTGTACGATCACATTCATGTGTGGTTAGGAAAAACACGAGTGTTTATGCAGGTGAGGGAATAACACCCGGTGCACTGGGTAGCGTTGATCAAACGATCGAGTCTGATTCGATAGCCCTAAAGTGAGGGACCTGTTCGCTCAATGTTCGCATGTTTATTGCTATGACAGACTTGAAAGCGGTTGGTTGAACCATGGTGACGAAGGTTCTTTGGTGCAGAACACCACCGTCTTTGTGTAGAATACACCGAATGGCATTGGATTGTTTGTTGGAATAGTTTCTATTGGTTATTCAACTACCCTCATCGTTTGAGTCACCATCGTTTCTGTTCATCTCTACCCCACAGGTGCCCCAAGAGTGATCACCTCAAAGATTAATTCCCTGAAAAATGTGCATCACAAACCCGGTGGTGGAAATGTGAGTATGCGAACTGGATGAGATCCACTTACTTGCTTTCTCAACCCACTACACACGGCTCGGTTACTTCACTCGTTAATATCCCGTTTTATTCTGTCATTTGAAGTTAAATCTCATGTGAAAAGTGTTTTACAGTGTGTCAGAATCAGTCGACCTATCGGGTAAATGTATAATAGACACGATTGTTTTACCCCGATGGTAACCTCCACTTGCACATATTCTTATGGTTATGCGATTACATCCTGAAGACCTCCTAAGAGGAAGCGTATTCTTATCGAGGTCCAGTATATCAGATAACCGGTCAAATCCATTGGATGTCATGTTTTCATTCGCTGTTTAAACTTTCGTTGGAGTGAGTGACGATCATAGGTGACGGATTCACAAATACTCGGTCTCCGTTTTTTTCCCCGGGGAGAACCTGCGCAGTAGCATTACCGTCAGAATGGATTTTTGCCTCCGTGCATGCACTATTGGGCTGGGATTGCACATTATTCTGCTCGCTTCGGCCTGTCAGTCACGCGACCGAGTGCAGAACGCTTCGTATCAGCTGATTGGCTCGCTCAACTTGGGTGTGTGTGTGTGTGTGTGTTTTCAGGCAGACTGTGCAACACACCATTCAAGTCCATATGCGCAAGTGTGAAATTACCACAGATGTTGAGCAACACTGAGGCATTTTATCCCACCATCCAAATTATGTAATGACAAGTTGATACGTAGCTCTGTTTGAGCAAAAACACTTCGTCAGTTTTCATTCCATCGCGCAGACTGCATGGTGACGAAGCCGAAGTGAGACCCATTGTGAAGATTTGTATAGCTATATCATCACAGTTGTGAATAAAGGGGAAAAACAAGAACAGACGGACGACGGTTGACTTCTCGAAAGGATGTATAAAACAAAATATCAATTTGAATGTTAGCAGATTTGAAAATTGAACTTACTGCACTTTGCAATTCATATGAATTGCAATCCTGCGCAATTATTTATGATAAATATAATTAGTTGATAGCTGATGTTCAACCAGCATATAGGTTTACGTAAAAATGAATGAATTTACTCACTCGTTCGAAATTTAGCCGATCAGCGGTTGACCGTCAGTTAGGATTTTGTGATCAGTTTTCCAAACGTCCCATTTAACCATTTGGGACACATTATACCAAACAGTTGTGCGGTTTTTGCAGTTCGCTGTGTTCTGCTCCCCTCTCGGTTTGTAAACCCAGATCCTCTTCCCACTAGTCATGATGCCATGTCAAATGAGTCATTTCACTCTCACATCAGCCTTCTACACATTTGCACGGTCCCGTCACATTCCGGACAAAACTTATTTTTATATTGTTGTTTTACCCATTCCACCCCTATANATCCACGCGTTCGTGCATCGATCAGGTTGCTATTGTGAATGAGAAAGTCCAATTGGGACCGATCAAGAGCAAGTGCAATTCATTCGCCAACGTCAAACACAAACCAGGTGAGCCGCGTTTCAGACCCACTCACATTCCGCACCGCCCTCCTCACTCGACCCCCCCTCTTCCTCAGTCTGTTATCAAACAGTTACCTTTGTGAGGAATTCGCCCATCATTTTTTAGCACTTCCTGTCTCGATGACAAGTTTGAAATCCGCAATGCCTACGATGTGTATGCGTGCACGGGGAAAATTGAGCAGCTGCAAAACGCAAGCCAACTAGACTGACACCCAAACACACAGACATGAGGCAATCATGGATTTTCCTACTCTTCCTCTGTCCCGCCCGTGAAATCGACAGATTAGCCCAATTCCAACGAGCTCTGTTAAAGTCGAATTGTTTGCATTCCTATAATCAAACTATCTTAAGTACAGCCAAATGGTCGTACAAAATCACAGGCATAATTTAGTATGTTGGGCATGTTCTTTGGTTTGGTTTGACCAGCTGATTACTGTATGCGTTATGCAACAATTTTTGCTTTGAATGATCTCCGCTGGTGTGATGGAATCCGCACGACCACATGCGCTATCCTTGTCATGTTTTCGAGGCGGGTGATCTATCGATCACTCGAATAATGGATTATTGATGTTCTTTTAGAAAATGGCGTTCGACCGTGCGAATNACTCAAATTTTCACGCAACAATGATGGATGGGTCGGATGCTAGTATTTCGTGGTTGTATTCTCATTTTCGACCAAAGCGAAAATGCAACTAAATATTTTGAACTGTGTAGAGTTTAATCGGTTTCGTTCTTGAAACTGAATTAGGGCGAGTCAACTACAGGTTCCTCTTTCTTTCCATACACGGTAAAATATCGATATGCTTGATGTTATTCTACTATCAATGTCTCCTTTCCACAAACCCCGGTGTGATCGGGTTTCGGTTGTGAATGGTCACCCCTCCCTTGCACCTCTAGAAATGCTCCCACACGCCCAAGCGTCTCAACTAGCCTTTGCCGAGTGAGTGCCTCTTGCTGCCTTCACGTGGTGAGGATAGTTTCTCACCAAAGTTAAAGGGTTTTTTAAATGGGTACCTAAGACTTTGGGTTACGACATACTCCGCGGTAGACCACCCCAGTGAAGGGTTTTTTCTTTGAGAACCCTAACC
>UZAN01046706.1:12917-23670 GCA_900618425.1 Echinostoma caproni
GCCCATCTAACGGGTTTTTTGACCGGTAAACTGCCCCTCACCGTGTTTATTTGCTGGAGTGACCTCTCCAGGGGTGGGAGTGGATAGATGAAGGAAGCCAGGAGTTGCGCAAGCAGCTGGCTTTGTGAAATAGCTTTGTCTGGCCTCTACCCTTTGACCTTTCAGCATGGTTGGATCTGGGGCTGTAAAACGCCATCCTGTATAGCTCTCAGGGTCATGGAGGCACGCAAGCCATCACAACACGTCAAGGTGCAGTCTCATCATGATGGACCAAAGTGAAGGGAAGAAAAACCAGTGTCCTGGGCTAAGGCCGGGTCGGTGAACCACTGGTCGTTTACTCAGGAGAGTTNAAAAACCCTTGATGCTAAACCAACCGAGGGGAGCGCATGAAACACATGCCGTCCTGGTTGTGTCGATGGTCACTGGTTTGATCGGGCTTCGAAATTTATTGCTTACCTCGAATGTTTGATCCCGTCCAGAGGCCGTGAGATTTAATGAGCTGAATATTTCTCCATCCCCGAACGGATTGCGGTTTCCAAACTTCACTCATTTACCTCACGAGTCTGGCTTTTGGCTCGTCAAAAGCTCCAATTGTGAAATCCTCTGCTTGGGTCTGAATAACCTATCAGCGGTACGCACACTAGTAAATCATGAATCTTTGTCTTTGGTTCAAGGATCATCGTACCGTGATTTATTTGGCACATGGTCTGGCATCAGACGCTCGTGAAACGCATAGACACATTCATAAATGTACACCTGAACACAAGAATACGTGATGTTTTTCGCATTATTCTGAATGCACTGATGATCAATAGAAGATATTTTTGGAACGGAATAAATCACTACTCCACTGAGGTCACGATGTTGCTGTTCATCCGTCACTTTCATCATTGAATAACGATCAATTTCTTAAGGCCCTTGAAAAAAGATGCCTCGGTGACCTTCACACACGCACAGTGTTGTTACCCCTTCATCTCACACCTCCAAACATTCCACTGCTTAACAAAATTCCCCCTTCCATGAGATCCCGTTTGATAATCCATATCCACCGGGGAAAGTCAGGTCTAGTCGGTCTGATTGGCCGCTTAATGCAGTGTCGCATTCCGGACAGAGGAAACTCCGATACCTTTATTGTTATCAGTGATATCTTTATGTAATGTGTCTATTTGCATGTGGAAGAATTCATAAAATTGTGTTCCCTTGAAGGGTACCATCAGTTGAAAATCTTTCACAATTCCGCTTCTTTCTGCATTGGTATCAATATTGCTCTCAAGCTGGTGATAAATATGAACATATACACTAATTAAGCTGTGATTGGTGACATTTACGTATTGTGAGTTCATTTCTGAATTCTCTCCTTCACCTTCCCTTCCACGCATCCATTGGAACAGGCGGTGGAAATGTGACGATCGTGGACGAGAAGATCGACATGAGCTCAGCTCACTCTCGGGTTGGTTCGTTACAGAATGCCAAACACGTACCGGCCGGTGGTAACGTCCAGGTAAGTGAACCGCCACACGTATGCCTCCTGGTTTTCTCTGATCTGTTACTGTCTGCGGTTATGCTAATCCCCCCGCCGTGCTACTTCACCTTGTGTGAGCACACGACTAATCGCTGTTGGTGTGGTTTGATTGCATCCCCTTCTAATCCACCCCTCACATCCCTATCATGTGGAAGTGGTCCATGTGACATCTAACGCCTCTAGTTCACCATGAGCGATTTTTACGGCCCTAAATCCAGTCACGAATATGGTGAAGTCTTTTATTTCGTGTTCGTCTTTTGGCCGGTTCTCTCTCTGTTCCAAGGATAAAACTATTTGTTTAATTTATTTGCGTCTCCCGATGATAGACTGTCATTGCGGTCACCAGGCCTCTGCTCGTGTCTTTGTTTGGTGTGTCCCATTTCTGTCAGAAGGTGGGTTTATTCATTTATTTACCTTGTCTTAATCTACATGGCTTTCTTTTAGTTGTCAATTCAGAAAGTTGAAAGTCCATGATAATAGTGACTTTTCATCCTCTCACCTAGGCCAGCTGATTACACATGGCCGTTGGTGTCGAACCGCGTTGAGTTGTCGGTTAAAGAATGTGAACTGATGTTTATTTACGTATCCAAGGTTCGATGAATCCTGATACTCTTTGGTGAATCTTACCTACCAACGTACTTTGCTATGGTATTGAGATGACCGGCTGGCCGACCGACCGACCAACTGACAGCTTCGGACCATCAGGTGTGTTTGTGCAGACGGTGGCGGTGACCCAGTCCGCTGAACCTACACCGCCTCACTAAAAAGACAGATCGTCAGACGGTTTAGACAAACAAGTCGGAACTGAAACTTAAGAAAATAAAATTGCCCAACGGTTTTGTAGTTTAATCAAATTTTGTATTTTCCCTTTATGTTCTTCTCACTTGATTAGTTCGGTGAACAGTTGACAGGGTGAAAACCTCATAATCACCGGAGTTGACTGGCCGGTTTTCGGGGTTGACTTCGTGGTAAATGCTCAACCCTACCATTGTTCATCATATTGCATGTAATCAGAAAACCTATCTTTTTACGGGATTTATCAGTTACTGAGTTTGCTAGCCTTTCAGTTCATACTTTTGTTAGGCTGATAATCTGTCACGGGGGCGAGAGGAACACTGATTGCAATCGGTCATTAGTATATGTATGGACTGTTTTAAAAGTGACGCCAATGCCGAGGGTCTTTATCTCCTATGTACTGTTTGTTGGTTGATGTGTGGTGGTCCAATGATAATAACGGTCCGCCTACCGTATTTTGTCAGTTAATAAGTACGAATCCAGTCAAGTTCGCCCTAGTTTACTCTAATCGGCCGTGATCCCCTTTACGAACCTAGATGGCTAAAATCACCCTATCACTGCCATAGAAAATAGGGTTCAGATTCCAGAATATATTAATTAGGATACGAGAACACACTTTGAGGTAAAATTTTTTATTGAAATCCGGTGGAGATCATTCCACGAAGTGACATGTCAGTCGATCAACGGTCGAGTGATTGGTGAAGAGAGGGAGGATGGGGTGGGAGCGGGTGGTACCAAGTGTGTTACACGAATAAGTCACGCCAACACCGCGATTCGGTTGTAATGTATCATAACTGCGATCGATTTCCGGCTATGGTAGTTGGATGGCATGGTCCAATCTGTTCTTTGAACAAACGATTATTGATCGCTTCCGCACTGACCCGATCGGGAAGACGCGGCGATTTGGATGGATGAGGTGGTATGCAGTGGATAACTGTGAAGGCCGATTGAAGCTCCACTTGGTGACCTGAGTTTTTCTAGGTGAGCTTGAATAGCACCTACTGTGATATCTTTTCTGCTGTGTCAAAGCCATTGTGGAACGTTCCCCTTAATCCATTGGATCAGTTGCTTTACCGTTCGGTCAAAGTAGTATACGTTACAATAATTGTCTTTCGTGGAAAGTTTTATTATTAATGACACTGTATATGCTCATGATAGACTGGCTACGATAAATGCTCCTCTCTACACTCGCACCAAACTTCCTCTAATCAGCTTAGACATGCTGTCTCCTTTAAACGAGGTTTACTAAACAGCTTCTTCTTCTGAGCTTTCTGAAAGGGCTTGCATTTTGGCCTTTCTTCTAGGTTTGTCACGCAGTGTTTTGGAGTCAGTGATCGGTGACCATATAAGCTGTGCTTGTGCAATCGATAGCAGCGAGTTACCAAGGTGAACTCTAATCGTTGATCTAATGAATTAATTAGGCATCAAACTCCGTGTCTGTGCAAAAGAAGATTCTCAAGTAGTGCATTCATTTCTGCTGGACTATCATTTTTACGAGGATAGCAGAAATTCACGCCGAGCGAGAGGGCTTACACGAGAATGGCACTCACATTTAACTTGGGCTGATTGTGCACATAGCGTTCTGGCTGTGTTAGAACACGTCATTGGGGTGTGATACGGTCTAAGCCGTGTTCAAGTTTGCTTCGTTTTCTGCCTCCCTAATCAACTGGGCGTAGAGTTCCTTTTCGCTCGTAAGGTATGCATTCATCGGGCTGTGAAACACGTCACACCACCAATCGATGTGATCTTTGATCGAACGTGAAAACTTGCTTTTCTAACATTTCGCTTTCATCAGGCTAGAAGATGAATCCGAGAAAACACTTGTTCGCCCCTGAGCGTATGTCCTCATCAAATAATCATTTAAGTGAAAAAAATTAAATATTATCGTCTCAGTATATTTTTGCTTATGGATCGATAATGTTGCGTTGGATAAATTCGTTAATCTGCGATCTTCTTTTCGTCTCATGTCTATTGAATGCTTGGTTGCTGTGGAAATCTGAGTTAGATTACGCCAACAACATCTTCAAGGGAGCTGATTTTGTCAAAACAATGATATCGGGGGCTGAAGTTTGATCTGAATAGCATAATGCAATATCCGTAACTAACCCCCTCTGTGTATAAACACCACACTACACTTTTTTGACCACAAGCGCCAATCTAAGCCACACCCCCACTGCTAGCACTAATCAAGTAGCCAAACAACGGAAAATAATTTTGTAGGAAAATAGTTTCATGCCAAATTCGATTTCTTCCCTGCTCTCCTCTGCCTGACATCTTGATAGATTGTCACTCAAAAGTTGGACTTCGACAAAAACGCGAAGCCGAAAGTGGGTTCTATGAAAAACGCGAATCATCGACCTGGTGGCGGTGATGTCCAGGTGAGTTTGACAACTTCTGCTGGCTCTGCTGATCGTCGCCAGACTCGTGTTGATGGCAACTGTTTGTTTGACGAGACACCCCCTCCCCTCCTCATCACTTTGGCAACAACCTTTGATTTCAGAAATGTCTGTTTTTGCTGTTGGTTTGCTCGTCTTGCGCCAACAACTTAGTAATGTATGATATGCCTGTTTGTATGAGTGTGTAGTTGTGTGTGCGTGCGTGCGTGTGTTTGTGTGTATGCGAAAGAAAGGTCAATTCACAAATCGGAATCCCTCGATCGGCTAATCACGGATACACGTTCACTGGCCAGCTCCCAGCCGCGCCTCGTGCACCTTACTGTCCATAGTAATCGTATGCACACCAGACTGTAAAGCTTATAACAGAAGTGGCTTATCGATCGACATCTGTTGGGACCTTGTTCACTCTCCCCGCCTCGCCTATTTCATTGATCGTAGGAGTGATACATTTGGTCAGAAAGTTTAATCCATTGGCCTAGATTTTGACCTTGCGCCCTTGCCAGTCCCGCCTCAGTCCACGGATCGTGCCTCGCATCTTACCTTGTCCTCTCCACTGCTTCCACTTTGCCTATTCCTGTTGCATGACACGTACCCAGCACGGGTGTGATTGCGGTAGGTGTGCCAGATCCCATTCGACCTGGTGTACAGCCGCTGTAACGATTCCAAATGTGCTATGCTCTCGAAATTCCATACCTAGCTGTAAACATTGAACTACAATTTCGGAATGGAGTGTGGGGCTGCCCCTTGGTTCCAATCCGTTTTTCTTCTATTTATATCACACCGCTGACCCTGTGTTTTTTCGGGACAAAAGGGATTACTGGTTTATTACCACTCTGATACCAATCAATACATTCAATCATTGTCGACAAAAGCAGCCAACGAGACCGGAATTTATTATGAAACTTCTCGATTCACTATGGAATACGCCTGACTACGCATCAGTGGACAACAACGTTATAGAAAGACCGATGTGATGTTGCAAGATGAGCTGGCATAACAGGGAAATTGTAACCAATATGACGCCTGATCACTCGGTGATCAGGACTAACTGTTGACCTGTTTCGGCATTACTATTATCTTCATATCGACGGTTTTTGCCGATTTATTTCAAACGTGAGGAATCAGAGGCCGATTTCAGACGTCGACTTACTTAGTGATTCATAACGTTGTGTGCCAATTGTTTTGTTGCCATTCTGCTGTAGGCAGACCATTGGTAACATGGTCTCTGTCCAAGCGGATGAAGAAGCGGTACAATCACCACTCGTAATAATAATAATAATAATAATAATAATAATAATAATATGGATAATATTTATGTATTATCCCCTCTAGTTTGATCTGAGCTATCCGTCCCTATTTATTCCGATGTTGGAATCATTGGAATCATTCAAGTGGTGTTCATTGCAATTCCGTTTCTCGACTGTAATAATCATCACGTAACTAGTGGGTAGAATCCCTATTTTTCGCGTATCATCGTAGATTCCCGATCCTCCTGAATTTACGTATGCAAATAGATCAACTTGGTGGAACACCTTTTCATGACGGAAAATTAAAAAGCAGCAGCTCGTTTTCTGTGGTTTATCCACTGGTTACTTCAATCATAACTTATTTCTACTTTTCGTGGATAACGATTCAAGACACACAGAACAGAGTCGCTTTTCACTTCCACTGCCAAATGTTGCTCCCACTGTGGTCGTGAAACTGAAGCGGGTCTTTTCCTTTCACTCTGTAATGAAAACTATTTTTTTCTTACAAAATGTAAGCTGTGATGAATTAGCCACTAGATGAGCCACTGAAAACAGCCTTTTCCGCCGCTGTTTTTCCCCTCAGAATTGTGTGCAACTGATTCATTCAGCATTGGTTGGACGAGCTCAAAGATTACTGCCAACTTTTTCCGCTGGCTTTATTCATTCGTTCTGTTAGTCACATGAGTTCCAATAATAACTTTGATAACTACTCAACTTACACATCCCCCTGCTTGCTTGCTTTCCAATCCATTCGACACCTGTTCTCAGATCTTCAACGAGTCCCTTCCGTGGCTCAAATACAACAAGCCGAATCTTCCTCCGGATGAACGCGCCCGTATCAACAAACAGCGCTCCACCAGTCATAGCGGAATGAACAGTTCCATGCACTCGGGTAGTACCGGTTCGTAAACGGGGCACGTGCTCTGTCTCTCTCCCCCATGAGCGCGCTCTCTCTGTGGATGCGTTTGACACATTACGATCCATTNCCATTCACGCCCTGTTTTCGCGAACGCATGCACACACATAACACATGTCACGTATTACCTCTTCGATCATCCGCATTCTCGCTGTCAGTGATCCTCTTGACGCACGTGATAATTTGTGTCATAGGCACCGTTTATTTCGGTTGTAGTGCCACAAAATCATCACTGCTACTACTAAGACTGCATCTGTTACTACTACTACTACTACTACTACTATTACTACTACTATTACTACTACTACTACTATTACCATTACTACTATCAACTACTACAAAACAACATCTCTCTCTTTGCGACAGCCTTTTATCCCACCATTCCATTATGAGCATTTCGACTCGAGCATCTCTCCCTCTCTCAGTTGCAACAATGTGCGTGTGTGCTCGCGCATGAGTGCTTGTCACATGGCGTATGCAGCACGATCATGGGCCATACTCTATTCTCCCTATCCGCGAATCGGGTCTCGATTCTCACCCTTAAGATTTTCATCACACAAATCACGGTCGCTTATGATCGTTCAGAACTGCCTACGTACCGACTTGTTCCTTCCCCTCTCTCTTTGTCTCCTGTTTGCTCCTCTATCTATCAACTAACTGATGGATATTTGATTTACTCACTTGCCAGTAAAATACAGAACATACACAAGTGACATACAACACCTTGTCTCTCAGTGGTGGACCACGCGCTCACCCCCGTACCTTCCGTTGTACACCGGTTATCTTTTCGAGAGTTCTCTGTTTTGTGACTACTGGGCTTCGTGCATGACCTCCTGCCAGGTTCCGATTGTTTTTTGACTTTTGTTTGGTGTTCAACACCGCTTGCTCTTCACTCCTTTTTTCGAACATCATTTCCTCCTTTGTATAGCTTGACGGTTCCTATGTCCCATTTGGTTCTCATCTTATGAGCGTGTTTGGAGTTTCCTCCTTTTCTGCCAAACCACTCCATGTCCGTCCGTCCCACTATATCGGCTTACGTTCGTGTCATCCTACGCACACGAACACGGTTACCACACACTGCAACCCCCATGTGCTTGTCGGCTTTCTCGTGCGTCATACCTCGACCCCAGTAACTTTCTGCATTCATGTTCACACTACTCATTAACTTGTAAGTAATTGAAGGTTACTTTTAATGTACTTCAGATCCAGTGCAAGGTGGATTTTGGCGGGTGTAAATGCATCCGTTTATCTCTCCCTGTCACAAACATGTTCAACCTATCACTCATTCACAGAACCAATGCCTGATCGAATTATCTACCCATCTATAATCTATCCACCCATCCAAGGCTACTAGTTATCAGCGCCTCGAGCCCGATTGTCCCCATTGGGTGCACTGGGGGCGTAGGCGGTGACAACGCCATCGCGTAAGCTGAGTTTTGTCAAAGATGCTCAGTTCTGTGACGTTTTGACTGTGATGTCAGATAACAACACCACCACCATTACTACTACAACCACCACCATCATCAACACTCATGATAAAGATGACGGTATTTCATTCGTGTGCTTGTCCGAAATAAATGAGCGGCGCAGTATACAGCCAACTATTTGTTTTTCTTAATATTTCATCCTTTGTTCGGAAATTTGTTCCTTAGACCACTATCAAAATTATCAAACGAATGTCGTCGGGAATCAACTGTTCATCATGTGGCCGTAGTCTATTACTAGGAAAATTGATGCCAAATAAACGATGAGTTTGTGAGGCTGTGGTCTGATGGCTTGTGCACCTCTGCGACTCAACCGGATTTTGTGAAACTCAAGAACTAATCATGCCTGGAAGGTCAAAGCGTAGAGATTAGACATAGTACAGTCTCCTACTTCTCCATATTAGGGGTTCAAAGCAAATCGGCGTCTCAGACGGTAAATGGCAGAGGAGTAACCAATCTAAGTAAATGACCCTCCACTTTTTTTCCCCCGCTACCTTGTGGTCAGGTTCTTGCCAGAACTAGATGCTGTGATTAATAACTAATTGTTTTCCTGTTTAGTCGCTGGATGCCCTGGCTGCACCCGTCCACGAAACTCTGGTGCATACAGAAACCATAACGAATTCCATACTGTATCAGTCGTTGCTCAGGCTAATCAGGACTGCGCTGCCCGAGCTGAGTGGGTAGTGATAAGTGGGCTACTGCTCAGGTATCCCATTTTTGTTCGGTACTTCGTCTTCCATACCAAACCCTCTCTCTTTGCCGCTTATTCCTACCCATAAAATTCCATCAGTCAAGCTTGTTGCCAAATAGTGCTGTAAGTAGTCTACCACTAAATACAATGCAGATTTTCGACCCTCATCAACCTGTAAATCTGGGAGTCTTCAACGTGAGGACTATGATGAAGTTGGGGCAGCTAGCTTGTTTGGCACGTACAACAGACTCCTTAGTGATCGATGTTTGTTATTTATCGGACACACGTATTCAGGATTGTAGTACTATGAACCACCTAAGTGCGCCGGATTCGTCCTCGCGGTATTTCTTTCGTGTATCTGGAGACGACGAAGCCCGCTCATCGGGTCAGCGTGGAACAGGAATCGTACGGAACGATAAACCTGGTGCCTCGCTGATAAATTGAATGCCCCGTTTGTGCGCAGTGAGGCTCCAGGGTTCAGCTGTTGTTTGAAAGGGAAGCAATACCAACAGGTGTTTTTCAATCATTTCTGCATTTACACCAACCAACTGCAGTTCCTATTCACAAAAGACGAATTTTGAGCGGTGGTGGCCCAGTGATAACGTCACCAAATTCTCACCCCGGAGGACGTGTGTTCAAATCCTATCACCACCACCAGCCGTTTGATTAGTCGCTTCCCCCTTAAAATTTTATCAAGTATTCAATAAAAGGAAGTAAAAAAAAATATAATATACGACAAACCAACCGAACTCATTCGGCTGAGTCGTAGCTCTGATATTATGGTACTGGCAGGCGATTTTAATGCGCAGACTGAAACTAAGCTCATCCGAAGTTTGTCTAGGACTGCATTTCGCTCTGTCCAAGCAAAGAACAGACAACGGCGATCAACTATTTCAGTTCTTCACAGATTTTCGGTTATTCTTGTCCAGCACTAACTTTTGACACGGCTCTATAGATGAACGGCAAAATGGTGTTCTGGTTTAACAGGCTTACTGAAATCGACCACAGCAGTAAGCTAGTGTTGGCCTGGCTGGATAACAAATTGCAAGTCCTATTGAACAACTTGCATTTGAGTTGATGGCGCATCAGTTTTGACGCAATTAGACGAGCAATTCGTCCCGTAGTGAACGCTGCATAAGGGTCTGAGATTTAAACCAACTGGAGGTATTGTAAATCTCATGAGTCAGTAGCCCTGACAAAGAAGAAACGAAAAATTCTGACCCGCCATGATCAAACCAAGTGTAGGTGGCGTCTGCAACGTCAGCTCACGAAGAGCCTGACGAAGGATCCGGGAAAACTGAGGGGGGGGGGTTAACAGTAGCGAGTAAAATGGAAGTAGCAGCTGTCTCAGGGAATGGTCAAAGACTGGTAGAATAAGGGTAAGCAGATCGTTCTAATCCAGGAGTAGTGTTCTTCGAGGGTGCCTTAGTTCACCAATCCTGCTGAATTTGGTGAAAAACGATATACCGGCAGATGCAATAAATAGTCACGTAACGACTGTTTGAACCACTGTGTGATAAGTTTTGTTCCGATCGTCAAAAAATTGTCGATTTCTCTGGTGCATTACTGCCTGACGCTTTTAAAGGAGATGAAGTTTTACGACTGTAAGCAGGATTCTGATCAGATCACCCTGTATCAAGCCTTCGAGGTACGCGACACTCATGGTCGACCAATAATTGCGGTGTTCCTTGACTTAAAAAGA
>UZAN01046707.1:8223-19266 GCA_900618425.1 Echinostoma caproni
GGACAGTGCACTGAAAGCCTTTTGCATCCGGTGAAATTGAATCAATTGAGCATCGTCAAGTTTCCTAAATATATTTTCTTCATTTCTTTTTATTAAATGTGATACGATTTCCAGGAAGGGGGAAATGATCAATCAAAGGACTGCTATACAACACAGACAGAATAGGGGGTCAGGTGGACAGAATGGGATTCGAATACACACCGTGTACTCCCTGTACATAACCAACACCGCCGATTCGTCCAGGAGCTCAGTATATAGGACTGAAATAGGACCAAATCGTACCGAGTTTAAGGATCCCACGCAGCGGCTCTTGTGAGCCAGGGACCAAGACACTCATAGCCTTTATTGAAATATATGTTCAGTTTTTTATGATTATTGTGTATTTTCTTTTCATGATAAAGTTGGCAGATTCGACTGTTTTTTATTTCAGTCTGGTCGATGTGTCTAGTGGTTGGAACAGGCAAGTTACAAAACCGAGGATGTTCACGAAGCAGATATTGCCCAGGAATTTTCAAGCGACATAACAACAACAACAACAACAACAGTAAAAAGCGCTCACACTTCATTTTCAAACCACACAGCACAACGTCACACTCAATCAATGATAGTCATCACATCAGACCATATTTCTTAGCTCTCCGCATTACTACTGTATTACCCGAGAACGAATTTGATGCTATTTTTTTAACTGTCACTCTTTGAAATCTGTTTGGTACAGATTAGGACGCAATTGTTCTCGCCCGGATACGGGGTCGTTAAACGATTACGGTTGAAATGGCCCGTATGCCATCCGTAGTGTCCACGTGATATCAATCACTGTAGCCAATCCCGGGTAGACCATAGTGAAAATGTTCACATTAGGTCAGTGATTTGAATCGTTATAAGTCTGGTGGATATATAACCATCCAAGGTGCATAGTGTCCAGGGATGAAAGGCTATACAAACTTTTCAGTACTGTATATGGCAAATCAGTACTGCATACCGAATTACTATCGGAATCTTACTGAATCCTCTTTTATCAAAATATATGCAAATTTTAGCTTGTATACGAATACATCAACGGAAATCCCTCGCCCCGGGTATTTTCTTTTTGGTCCTCTCGTGGAACAGAAAGAGCATTTTGTTCTTCCAATAATGGTCCTCAATTCGACCAAAACCTGATTAAAGTTTCGCAGACTGGATGGAAGGAACTGGGTCGGTCAATAACTTGGCCAAACAAGAGTGCTATTTTAGTCCGGTAAATAATAATGATGATAATACAAACGAGAAAAATGTGATACAAATCTGATGTGTGTCCACTGGGCAATTGTGTGTTGTGTTTTTCCCCCAATCCTGTTTATTTTTTTGGCTATATCAGCTGTCATATTCAAGGTCATGCCGGTGATAAAATGCTTGCTAATATGACAACTGGATTGATTTGAAAAACTGTTGCTTCTCTCTCTCTCTGTCTCCGGTCCCAAACGGACAATCGATCTGGTTGGGGTGGGGTGGAGTGGGGCGGGAGTGAAAAATCCGGTAAAATTGCCATTTTTGATACGGTTTCATACAGTTCTGACCGATTGCGATGCACTAAAATATTTTCTCTCTGATCAAATTGAGTTTCATTATATTTATCACCTATATTATTGTTTTAGGTATGGATAATAATTTATCTCTTATCCACTACGATCTACGTAGTTTCTAGGCTGCATGATTGTCAATTAAACGTGCCTGACCTTGCGTGCCAAGCTAAAATAATCTTAACATGAAAATCGCAAACTCTATCAACTATTAAAACGCAATATACTCTAATAGGAGTGACTCAAGAATTACCTCAAATTATTTCCATAAACCCTTGCTGTTGCGGTTATTTGTTATGAGGCATTATTTTATCCAATATTTAATCCATTGTAGTGACTCTATTGAACAAGCAAATAAAATTCTTTCACAACCCGGAGAAATTGCATTAAATAAGGTTTCATAATAATAATCCATGTTTGTTAGCTAACTCACTGAATAGTGGGAAATTTGTATCACTAATGACGAAAATCTTTCCCGAATTTCGTGAAAAACAATCGTCTGGAAAAGTTACGTTTTTCAGGTTACGTTCCGTGTCATGTTTCACCAAAGGTTAGTAAATTTATTTAGTTAAGGAGTCTTGTTCAGTTATTATTTGCTTTCAGACTTCAGAAAAGATGCGTGACTCTAAATCCCAGTTTATACAACTTCTCCCTAATAGCCCGGATCTCAGTGTGATTGAAAATCTGTTTTCTGTTTTGCAGAGAGAGGTCAATGTGCTATCTATACGTTGGACATTGGAGGCAAAAGTGCGATACGTAATGGAGTACAAAATAGAAAATGACTTCATAACAAAGTTGGTGGGTTCGATGCCAAAGAGACTCGAAAACGTCATAAAGAACAAAGGCAGACCAATCGACTATTGGCGTACACAAACCTTACATCTTAATTAATATCAGTCTTAATTTGTTGTAAATAAAATTAATCTATTCTCTTTAATTAGCTCTTAACTCATGGTCTAGGTCAACTACTACTGATGAAATGGGAGTATCCCCTATATTCTGAACCATTCCATCTGCTGACTATAAACGAATCACGAAAACCACTGCCATAAAGACTCACCAAGGCATTTTATCATTACTACTTCAGTATAAATGCTTTTACCTATACGAACCCACAAGTGTTTCACATGGACTCGGTACTTCAGTTTCGCTTGGACCTGTAGACTGGGACTGTCTATAGCTGAAGAATGCAATACTGGTACAGTGTTGGTCAAACATGTGAGAAGAACCCCACACTCAAACATGTACCCGATCAAACATACAAAAATCGAAAAAGCGTATCTAGAAACTACGTCAGCATCTTCTGAGCACACACAATTTACTATTAGTAACGAAAGATCCCTTGAAAATGTGAACCCTATCGGTTGCAGGCACTTACCTCATTTGTGTCGGATTGTCATTTTGAAAGTTTTGATTAGTCTCCGTTGAGGTGATTCTCGTAACGTTTAATGTAAATGGTATCTGATAGTCTCAAGGGCTAGGGAGTACAGTAAAAGTGATATGCGACAGTTTGTATCACTAGATGATATCTTTTGGGCGGTGTCTTTCTCCCAGATAAATGCGTTGATGCGTTTCTTTGCTGCGGCATCAACCGGTCAGGCAATATCGGAAGGCTGTTTGTGGTCTCTTTGGAATCAAATAAATCTGCGTACTCCGTATCGGACCTCCTACTAACTTGTTATTTCGATATACTCGTTCTGTATACATAGATATATATATGTATACGTGTGTGTGTCTGTGTGTGTGTCTGTGTGTGTCTGTCTGTGTGTCTGTGTGTGTGTCTGTGTGTGTGTGTTTGTGTGTGTGTCTGTGTGTGTGTGTGTGAACCCATGTCCCTCCCGACCTGCTGAGTATCATCCGTCTACGATTCCTCAGTGAAACTTTGGCTCATCACTTCACAAGATATCAGCCCACCTATACTCCGCGGTGGTGACATCGAAGCATCACCAACTTATGATGAGTCCTAAGATATCAGTCAGTCGGGCATACAAAGAAACTTCAATGACCGTCGTGTTTTCGCAACCCAGTTGTTCAATAAACATCTCAGTGTATACACTGGGATAGACACAATACTGTTTCAGAGATAATCAGGTTATCTTTCACAGATATCTGCATCTCTGTTCTTCTTTGTAGTCTTTCGTTTACTGTGGAAGTTGATGATGTTGTTGTTGTTGTTGCTGGTGATTGTGGTGGTTGTGGTGTTGTTGTTGTTGTTGGTGGTGGTGGTGGTGGTGGTGGTGGTGGTGCTATGTATCCAACTGCACTTAGAACACTCAATATAGGTGTGTATGATACACCTATGCGCGTCACTTCCCAACATGTGTTCTTTCAAGAGCGTGTTCATTCAGCTCGACAGTAAAACAACGAGCGCTAATATGAGTGCATCCATAAAGTATGGTTAACTGAATGAGATGAAGTTTGCATTTGTGTGTGCGTGTGTGTGTGAAGAGTTTGAAAGCTGGTAGTTCCAAGTCCAAATTACAACAAAATTGGTTGATCTCAACCTCTTGGTAGTAGGTGGGTGATGGGGGCCTGTCGAAATCTGACCCACGAAAAATTTAAAGCAGCAATATTTGTTGACATGCATTTCACACTCCATAGTCACACAATCCTCAACTCATCCAGTTAACCGTACGCTCGGGAATCACTAAACTTCCTGGAACCCATTGTCAATGGAAATCCACCGTCACGTCCGGGTTTCGAATTCCGAAACCCATCGGGCCTGGAAGATGTGTGTGAGTGTTACCACTGTTTCAACTATCTCACACCGGGGCTGCCCCGACTTGTCAATTTGTTTGCAAGCGTTTTTCAATACCGGCCTGAGATGACTTCGTCCTCACGTCCCAGGCACTGAGAGTGTCACCTCGATGAACCGGTGAAATGGAATTCACCAACAGCTAAGGGAACCGATTTTCAATGCTTTGTCAACAGTCAACAGTAATCGGCCCGATAGCAACGAAAAGAGATACAGTCACCATCGAATAACTGCAATCCGGTCTCGTGCGCTTCCCGAGTGTACGGTTGACCGGAAGAATTGATGCGCACGGGTGTTGATCAAACACGTGCAACATGACTCTAATTTTGGAAATACATTTCATTCTCCAATATCATACTTGTATATCGATAGCTATGGGTAAAGTATATTTATTCCTGACTTTATCTCCCACTTCAGTGTTCTTAGTACTTTCTATCACCGTTTAAAATTTGCGCAAACTTGAGTGTTGCGATGAAAATTTGTAGTAGTACTAAAGTTACAGCTGAGATTAAAAAAATATTTTATGCGAAGCAATTATTCAGTTTCTAGAGGGGTCAAGTCCACTGTCAAATTCATTCATTTACCACCTAACAGATGGAAGTTGAATGTTATCGTAAACGATATCCTGTCCCAGACACAGTTGGCTGCCTCAGCAGTGGTTGTCAGCGATTAGGGTGCAGCATGTATTATTAGAGCGAAGTGACAAATTCTGTTGCACAGTCAACTTGGTGGGACTCCATGCAAAGGTGACTACCTCCAGTACCCACAAACAAAGAAGGGCAAATAGAACATGAAAGAGATGAAGCTACATTACCTGTATTCAGTCATTTTGTTGAATAAATTATATTTGTGTTTCATACCGTGGCTGTTATTTTACAACTGATGCACCAGCAACCGTTGTAAAAATCGAGAGATCGTACATTTTAATAGTATTCGACCAATAGCGGCAAAGACATAAGTGGAAATTATATCAGCTATGTTGCGTCTGATGTGGGGCAATATCCTATTCATTCCCGTGAATGAGGCTGGGAACACTAAGCGTTGGGCGGGGGGAACATATGTGATGACAGTCGAGTTTGATCAACATTTGTATTTATCCGAAACCATTGCTCACAAGTAATTGTGAACTGAATGCAAACATGTCTACTGGCACCGACACACAGGCTGAACTACCCGAACACTTCACTGAGTTGCATATGGAGAAATTGGTCGGAATCGGACAGAGCGAACTCGGACGTGGACTGAAAACCCAATGAATAGAGTAGAGTTAGGTAGAACCAAGACGATCTGTGGATGCAGTTAGTATCAGCAATGTCAAACAATCCTTGGTCCATTTTTTTGATGTCCAATCGAGAACCATTTGATTGCTTCCGTAGATTCAACCAATCCGATTAGTGCTACTTGAGACCACAAAATTGGTAGGGAATTCCGTCTCCTGATTGGCTATCTGGTAGCCGTATTGTGGTGCGTGCGTATTCGTTGCACAATCCCCACCGGTTTGTCCATTTCGCCGTATCGATGTCCATTCACGAATCCCAATCAATTTACTTTTATCATCCGCTACGACTGAAACAAGAACTGACCTGGTTCCCTCTTTTCGGCATCATTAGTTACAATGAAGCTGGGGCAAGGAGAATAATTCCTACGCGCCCTGTCTCAATCAGCAAGAAATCGTTCGGATTTGACGAATTTCAACAGTTCCATCTTGTCTGCCCCCATGTAAACAGTATATCAAAAGTCCGTTTTGAGACTTGATCAAACAATGAAAACTGGTTAGCATAAGTCGCTCGGATTGACTGAATTATTTTTCGTCTGTTTGCGTTTCTGGGCGAGTCGATTAGGAACGTGCGTCTTTACCATTTGAGGTGATATCCGCAGTGGTGTGTCAATGTGCAGATTTGTTCCCTTCCCGTGCATTTTATTCTAATCGGAGATCGGGCTAGCTCGATTGGAGATTGTTTTTTGCGGCCACTTTGACTGGTCCTTTAGCCCGTTGTTACATGATGGGGTGGCACCTCATTGAGTTTCATCGATTCGCACATGTAACCTAATTCCACGTACCTATTCACTGACTCCCTCGAATGATATCAAAACTCGGTAGATTCGGGGATCTATTTTAACCGACCTTGATCAATGTTTCTTTCTTTTTATTCACCGAGCGAAATTAGTAAGAGAGGATAACATATAGCCTAACTGTTTATCGGTGTACACAAGGCTGTGATTCGTCCGATGGTGCTTCGAGAAGTCCTCCCAGGATGTTTTTTGCATAAATAATGCTGTACTTGTCTTCTTCCATTTTCCTCTCCTTTGGTTTCAGAAGAACTTTCTGTGGACGATCAGTTGTGACCTGGATTCTGTATGATAAAAAACTATAAATCGTCATCGGTTTCATGAAAATTTCGATCTCTGCCCACATCTGCTTTCAGGGTCTCTCAATCTATTCTGGTTGTTGTTCGTGATTTCCGACAAAGAGTAAAGAGCAGCTGTTTCGTCCTGTTTGGGACTCGTAGCGGTACCTACTTTTTGTGTCCCTGACAGGACTCGACCGCAAATTTTCGGGTTGGGACTTCAAACCCTTAGCCCTGATCTATACATAGCCGACAGTCATCACCTTGTGTGAATGGCTTGATCAATTTAGAGTATCAAGCTTGGATTAGTCCATTCGGTTGTTCAGAAACACCAGGCACCCTTGATGGTCTTGAGTATGGGTTTCACTCATTGGGAGGACGAAACAGGACGAAACAGCTGTCTAGTGCTCTTTGTTGGTTATCACAAATAATTCCACTGCATTTGAACGCAAAAATCTCGTGGGGAATTAACAATCTCCCAAGGAGTGAAACCCATACCGAAGACCATCAAGAGTGCCTGGTGCTTCTGAACAATCGAATGGGCTAATCCAAGCTTGCTACTCTATATTCTGGTCGTTCTCTCCATGAGTGGATATGAAACAATTTTAATGTCTTTCGTTGTGATTTACAGCTGGCTGCTAACCGGGATAGAAAATTTCGTGATCGGCATGATGTACATCGCTTATGATATGCATTAACAGTGGTAGGCTCAAACACACACGCAAACAAATCAGATATTTTCTGATATCAAGCGAGAGTCACGAAAACTCGGTCGCGGGTTAATAGTCCCATTTCACCCGCAGCTACACTCCATGCCTTGTGTCCCTGACAAATAAATAAAAACTTACTCACCCGGTTCAATTTCACCTATTTTCAAGTAAAGATGATTCAGCATCGCAATCATAAGATACTTGTGCATCGTGGTTTCCAAAAGGTATGAATGGATAAGCTTGGTGGCACACAATCACCTTACTTCAACATCCATTCTCAAATGTGGAACAGTCCGTGCATGCTTATGATTGGAGCAGCAGGCAGCGACCAATCAGAGAAGAACAAAGGGAATAAAACCTGTAGGCTGGGGTTCGAACTACGGGATATGGGATTACACACATGTACACCACTCATCTACCGCAGCGATTTTGCTTGGAATGCCTTGAGATTCTATAAATGTACTTCATCACACAGGTCACACAGTGGTTACATTTGACGGAAATTTGGAAACTGTAAGTTGACGCCTTGTTCAAAACGATAATTTTCCTAAATTTGGGATTCCGTTCGACAAATCAAAAAGTAGAATTAAGTGGGATTTTAAACAGTATTTACTTAACTCAGTCAAATATGTGGTGCTATCCGGAGGATTTCTAATGCATATCTCTCCAATAAGTGAATTTGATCCCAGATTTCACTCGTTCATATAAAATTTTGGGAGGATTTTCCAAGAAGCATTCAAATTGACCTATTGTAATACATTTCTTTGTTGAAAAGTTATTTCATTGTTGCAGTCTGCAGGTTTTCCCATGAGTGTAAATTACCTCTGTAGGTCGAGGGTACTATGTTGACTCCGAACCTGAAGGTTCACTGTTCGAGTCCTGGCCGGGTAGCAGTGCTAATAAAATAAGTAATAAATGATTTTACTTCCTTATTTTGTGTTTACTGGGCCCATAAATGTACAGTCTACTTTCCGGAAGGGAGCCTTGACCGCTATTTGGGAAAATATACAAATGGGGAAGATGAGCAGAGTTGTTGGGATTCGAACTTAGGACTTCCGACTCGCTATCTTGATGGCCGTAACTTTTCAATGACCGTCTCTACACAATAAGCGCGAAATAGATACCCACTGATCTTAGTCAATCATCGCATCACTTCACATCAGAACAATACAAATTTGTCTTCGAATTCCCATTATTATTATTGTTATTATTATTATTACTATTATTGGAGAAATCTCAAATTTTGTATATCTGTTCTCATAGAACCTCATCATCTCATCGGCCGTTAGTTTTGCCTTTTGTGGATTTTTTATATAAGCAAACTAATAATGCCCATCAGCTGCCCGGCAACCTTGTGGGTAGCATGCTTACGTTCTGCCTGTGGGGTCCCGGGTTTAATCACCAGTCGGGTCGATGGATTCGCACTGCTGATTAGGTGGAATCAGTACCTCCTCGCTTTTCAGATCACGCTTCACGTGCCAGTTACATGACGCATTCCCCTTTTGAAATTTGATTAAATCCTCCATTACTCCCATGCAATAATACATTTGTTTTACACCAAGAACAAGGGTAAGACTGAACAAAATATCACCACCACATACCCAGTTCAGCCGCTCATTTTCGACCACAAATAACTCTCCTTGAGTTCAGCTAAGAATTTCTAGGTCCAAATCAAATTCTCACGATGTTACATAAACCGGAAGCAATCATCCAGTGATAACTTTGACTCAGAGGAGGAGTAGTGGTACAGAACCAATCTGAACCAATTTACACTGACGCACGAGCGTAGGCACACACACACAATCGTGTATACCCTGTAAGCTGATGTTATCGGGATCACACTCTTTAGACTGCAGAGTGATTATTGCACACACACACAACTCGCAACGAAAGTCCAAGCTCCACTTCAACACTTGCTTTTCGTCAGTGTCTGTCAGAACAATATGTAATCAACCGGACGTGAAGATGAAAAATGCGAAATGGCAAGTGATTTCTTCCGGTCAGAGTTGTTCGACCGACTTCTTGCCGGACTGGTGCCCTGATCAACATCACCATCCTCGCCGTCACACACACACACACACACACACTGCATTGCACGTGCAACCTCAGACCCGGCAACTCAGTTCCGTCCACCTGTCCGCTTTCGTCGTTACCATGCGGAATGACCTACCTGTTTACGACTTCATTTCATTGCAAACCAGCTTTGTTCCGTTTATGCACAGAATAAGTGTGTGCGCGTGTGTATGTGTGTCTACGAGTGAGAGGTTTCCAAACGGAAGCCCGCTAGATCGCGTTCTATTTATCACATCTGCCCGCCCAACCCTCGAAACGAAAAGTTTTGAGTTTATCTTTCCATTTATAGCAAGCACACCACCGGTGGAACTGCTCGGAACAGTATTTGGGTTTTAGGAAATCAGGGAAGATGGACAAATGATTGTGCACCTTTAAAAACTTGATCCCACATGCGGAATGCTTTGTACACAATGTCTAATTAACTTAAAAACGATCAAGGGAAGAGGTAACGTTAACGGGAGTTAAATGAATCCCATGAGATCCAGAGCCTCGTTTTCCTGGAGCATTTCTTTAAGTAATCACCGATTTATCTTCATCAATCAATAGGTCACGATTCAGTTAAGCGGTTGAGGTCCTCATGTCCCCTGGCCCAAGAGCATAAAAATATCTATTTAGAAAAACATCACATCTAAAAATACTGTCCCTCTCACTCCATGACCTGAAACAACTGAATCCCCGCTGACCCTTTCTGTGATTTGAGTGAATCATTTTTCGCGAATTACACAACTTCGAATCTCTCAATTTGACACGAGACTGTTTGATCACCGGTTCAGATTGTTTCTGATGCTCTTTTTGTCACTGTTTTTAGTCCCGAGATGATCTGAAACTCATCATTATTAGCTCGATTTTTTGTACCAAACTGAGTAAATCAATGTTGGAAACTGAAATACGTTTACTCCTCAACATTGAGGTTACAGCTTCCGTGCTAGCCGGTATTCTCACGAGAATTAGTTCCAGTTCATACTCGTAAATTTATCGAGCCACTCCTCATCAGCGTGACACAACTGAGCCTCCGAATTAACTTGGTCATCAGTATGATAACCCCAACCCTTCGCACGCCCATGAGCGGCGATGATCAAGTGGCTGGGGTCTTTCCTGAGTTCGAATCCCGACAGCGCCGCCCTTGTTCCCCATTTCTGTATTTCCCCCAAGCGGCCTAATTCACGAAAGTTGAGTGTATAGTTGCATACGCATAAAATAAAATGAGGTAGCAACATTTATCAGTACGAGTAGTAGTAGTAGTATTCGTAGTGGTGGTGGTGTTTTGGGGTACTACTTACCTATGTAAGTAATACGTAAAGTGGAACGGTTTTCAGTATATAGTCATCAATATCATCTGTAAGTTCGTTTTAATTGAACTGCGTCGAAGGACCCACGCATTACATCTCTATCCTCCGTCCTCCCGTCCTCCCCCTTAACGTCAGTTATACACAAGATATAAAACTAGTTTTCTAATCAACAGTTGGGGTGCTATTATCATATTTACTATTCACCTTTTATAGAGTTTGATATACTGCAATAATACTACGTTCACATATACTACCTAATAAGTAGTATCTGTGTGACAACATGAAATTTCCCCAGAAGCATAGCACCGG
>UZAN01046708.1:17601-28386 GCA_900618425.1 Echinostoma caproni
CTATAGGAAAAACATTGTAAGGGAAATATTTCCTACATTGGTGAATTTTGTCGTGTATGGAGTAAATGAAGCGTGAATTGAAAAGCCAGGAAGTGCTGCTGTACAGGTGTTTCGACTTGATTTGGTCTCATCAGCAACAGTACCAATCCATCGCCCCAACTGAGGATCGAACCCGGAACCTCAGCACCTNGCTCCATACACGATAAAATACACCATATAAATAGATCGAATCCTCTCCTGTTCTCATGCGATAAATATGTCCTAGTTGAAGATATGTAGAAAGAACTATGTGCAGAAAGACTTTCTCACGGAGGTGTGAAAGACATCTAATAGGAGAGCGAACACTAAACATGTAAATTGTCATGTCCTTTGGGACATACTTCACCTTGTCTTACTCTCCATTGTAGCTCAATGAATCTGAACTATGTACTATGGAAAACCAATTAAAAATAATGCATCATTCTCTGAGTAGGTTTTCCAACTACCGAGTGGCGAATAATCTCCTACTGGTAATCAAGTACCAATACACTGTCTCACTGCAGTCTACACTCACTTGCGCACCGTATGAAAAGGTGAATGAAACTAGAGAGGACTCTTGTCCCTTACTATACCTTCACTTCCCAGAACAACGTTGATGATCTTCATACAGCCTTCATATTCCCTGCAAAGAGTCGATTGAACCTGCGTCAGCGTAGGAGTTTTCGATGGGATTATGTGCATTCTGAGAAATTATATATGCATCTGGTTTATAAAGATTTTATTCCCCAAACATGAAGTATCTCAGAATGGCATTGATCATCAACCACACTCTAACATTCGATATACGGAAATGTTTTTCCTCCTTGTATTTATGATCGGCACAACGGTGTTCAGGAGTATCGAATCACATGTGGATTACATTCAGGAGGCTTTATGTACCATTAGTTGCGTAAGGCGGTGACGGGCAGTGGTGGCCCGGTAGTAACATCACCAAATTATCACCCCGGAAAACGTTTGTTCGAATCTCACCAGCACCACCGGCTGAATTTCCCCATTACGTGTTGTATTATTATGTATTAAATAAAAGGAAGTAGAAATGAAAAGAAAAAGGAACGCAGTTTGAGTTGTCCATTTCGACGTAGCTAAATTGTGTAAGGAAATCCATTTCTCCACTTATTCTGCCTTATATGGTCCATCCATCTGGATAACAGAAGCACCTACGTGTACATGTATAGTACTGATCCATAAATCATTCACAGATGGTACATTTACACCAGATTGGACTTGATAATTCTCAGAAAAAGTACTTACCGAAGCGAACTGTGACTCCGTGCTCAAGTGATGCATGTGCCCCCCCCCCTCCAAGAAAGCCAAGAATCAAGCTGCCATAAGAATCCCGCGGTAGCAATAGTAGTTGTTGTATGTGGTGGTAATGGCAGTATCTGATTAAACCGTCACTTTAAAGGCTTTCAAATACAATGCTATCCAGAATAAAATAGAGGTTATGAGGTTTTCTTGTTCTATTCCCAATCGTCACCAAGCCGATACGATCAATGCAATTTATATGGCTATACAATTAAAACTTGGCAAATAAAGATAAAAGTAATCTTAAGTACCACGACAAAACCTCTTCTTCTTCTCCAGTGACCAATTGGTTCACGTTTGCAACATACAAAAATCTGTCTATCCTCGAAAAGTGAATTGGATCCGACAATAACACAGTAAATCGGGGAATGCTTCAGATGCAACCATAATTTATTTAGCCATAGACTGTGGCAGTACATCTGTTTCCGGGCTCCTAAATCACGCTTGTTTTGACCACATCGCGATTGGACTGTGTGTGTGTGTGTGTGTGGGAGAGAAGGGGCTGTGATGTGGGGAGAGTGTTCCGGAAGCATGTGTTCGGTAGACCGGTGACAACTCTGCGTGATTTTTCCCAATCACGCAACATTTGAGCTAGAGAGAATCGACAAATTGGTTCACCGGCTGGATTAACATTTTGACCTGTGTTCAATGNGGGGGGGGGGGAGGGGACGGGGGTGGGGGAGAAAGAGAAACTAGATGGTGAAATCACTTGTTACCAGCCCTTCCAAGTGAATAGATAGCAACCTGGTAACACGTGTTCATTCAAGTATGATGATGATCATCATCATCATCATCATGAGAATGAGAATGCGGAGGTGGGTTTGCTGATTTCGTCACACGCAATCGTGGATTATTCTTGCGCGGATAAATCATCCAAATTGTGGGAGACAACTCATATAATCTAGCCACAGCAAGATATTTAGTAAGCGAAGTTTGGGGGCACATAAAGTTAGAGATTCTCATCTCAACATCATGGTTTTCACTAGGATTGTTCAACATAACAATTGGGTGGAGTTGATCATTTTTCCACAATTTTATGATCAATATGCATTGTGTTGAAAAGGTAATCTTTTACCGCTGTAAAACATTTTCGAGCAACTTCACACAGCCCGGTTTGAATCATCCGCAACCTATGCCCATACTAGGCACTCACATTTGAATTCAGCCCAGTGTATTTGGCCAAATTCGGCCCTATAAGCCAGTTGTCAGTGATCTGTTTCACTGCTGTTACGTGTTCGATCCAACGGATACGGTAAGACTGATGATTATGAACAAGTTCGAAAACATAACCTCCAGGGTTTTTCAGAAGTAGACGTTGCTTGGAGTTCATATCATGAATTACTGTATATTGAAAGATAGAAATACTTTAATGTTCTTATGGGAATAATTAAATCATTTGTTGTGCTGTTAAAAAACATTACTCAGCTCTCTCATTTCCGTTTTGTCAATCATAACCCGGTACCCAAATTAGACTATATATCCAACAAAAATGAAAACAAACATCATTGATCAAAATGGAATAGTTACTTCTTTGAGTACACGAAAAGCACTAAGAAATTAGCCACTTCAATAGTCTCAATACGACAGATGATTTATTTACGGTGTTTGTGACGTAATAGTAATAATAATAACGATCAAATTTATTGCATCTTTCCAATGCCTCAGATATTACGTAACTACTGTTTGGTCAATACGCAGCAATGATAGGCAGCGGGTGTCAGATGGATGTCATTGACCGCATTCTTTAGGGTTGCCATGTCAAACAACCGCTGATTGTTCTGTGTTGTCCTAAAATTAGGAACTTATTTTAACCTTTTGGACTCACCATGGTTGCAGTCACAGATCCCCCGGCCACCACCACCAACTCTCCATTCCAGTTGATCGGTAAAATGTCATTTTGGACAGGGGATTTGACCTATGAGCTGAAAGTTATCGGGCGGTCAATGTGAAGACTATGGCATTCAACCTCCCCGATTGTTTATAATACCAGAGATCACCGCTTTCCACCCCTCTTTCGGTTATCGATTTTAATCTCTAGTTTTTTCTCATAGCAGATACTTTCTATAGCCAATCGGGATCTCTGATCAACAGTGGGACACGTTGATTGTGTGGTGTGGGTATGTACCAGATCAACAAGATATTCGTGACGCTATTGTTTCTCGAAAATCAATAACCCAATTAACTAATCTATTACGCGTTATCCTAGAATGTCATTTCGCTTCCGACAAGCATGGGAAAATGTACAGTGATTATTGCCAATTTGTTTGTCCATGGATCCTTCACAGAGCCGTCACATGTCGGCATACACGGACAACAACATGATCAACATGGGATCAGAAATGAACATTGTGCTGAGATTCTGATTATTTTGGAAAACATTATTTAACAAGAATATTTTGACTAAGGCTATCTTGCATTTGTACATACATACATCGATAATATCGATATCAAATCGCCTAATCGAATTTTGAAATGCGCCAGCCGGAAAATGAGAACAAGGCCCAACAGTACGCACTAAATTCCTTAACACAAATAAGCTGCATTCCGTTGTCCCAGCAAGTCGTGTTATGCCTCCCTCCATAGATTTCCGTTGAATCCTGTTACGCATTCTCGTCGCACATCGATCACTCGCTGTCCGTAAATGGCGTGACGCAATGAGACGTGAATTCCAAACAAGTGGACACAAAGACCACGAAATGTGATGGACCCAAAGTTATCCATAGAGGAACGTGCTATCGCCATGGGAGATTTCAGTTAACGATTCGCCAGTAGGAAAACACCATGAATGAAGAACACAACACAACCTACCTGACCAGCCCCGTATACTTGATTATATTGTTCCACTTTATTTACGCAGGATATAACACCACTCATCATTGTCAAACTGTGGTGGCCATCTCGCTCATCTGAACACTAACCTTCATGAATTTCCAACTCGATCGACAATCACCTGAACCTGATCACGTGATCTGATGAGATGCAACGAGGTCAAGTGCTTTTCAAATTTTCAGTTCCCGCCTGCATTGTTTCATGTACCATCGATACGATAATGTTATCAAATTGAATTTTCTCCCGACTCTTGTATGATACAATTGTATCATCAGGAAGTGTTTCGAAGGGCTCGAGGGAGGTCTCGATCAATTAAAGTTTGTGAAACCACGTAGGCGGGAAACACGGGTCGACGTTGGTAGAGTTTGAGCAACCAAACGACGTCGATCGATGTGGGCAAACGGTCTGTGCTATTCGACCGACGATTACCGTCTTATTCGACCGAATGATCGAAAAACAAGGAAAAATGTGTGACAGGAGGATGATGGACACCGAACAGACTCAAAAAAGTTCTAAAGAACAAAAACAGACTAATCGACCACTAGTGTACACAAACTTTACATCTTGCTTATTATCAATGTTAATTTGTTAATAAAAACTGTTCCATTCTCTTTAGTTAGCTCTTAACTCATCATGGTTTAGGTCAACCACTCCTGACGAAATGGGAGTATTCGCTACATTTTGAACTAATCCATCTGCTGAGTGTAAACGATTCAGGAAAACCACGGATATAAAGACTCTCCAAGACTTGTTTATTATTAGTTTTGAAAAAAATTTCTTCAGTATAAATGCTGTTGCCCATACGAACCGACAAGTGTTTCACAGGAACCCTGTTCCTATCACAAAGGACCAGTTAAACTGACCTGGGGAAATTCCAAGGATTTGATTGATTGACCAAGCATTGAATATTACACCCGACAGAGGGCTTGGTNAAGTATCCGCATGTGACCTCTATAGACCGGTTGTGATTACACTCAATAGTGCATACGTCAAGTCGTATCATTCAATGCGACTGGGGAAAATCGAATGGAATCGATCAATTCTCAACAGTGTGCGATCAATGGACATCGGTGGCAATATGTGACAAAACCGAAAGGTCTGTGAGAATTTCAAAAGTGCCCGTTTTTCAATCACTTGGTTATCATGGCAGTACGTCTACGGTGCACAATATATAGCGGTTTGATCGAAGATTAAGCAGTGCACCTAGCAAATCAAAGACTCAGTGGACAGAACACAATACTGGTGCCTGTTGTTATGGCAACGTACAACATACCGATCCATAAGCCCCGGACGTTCGTTAAACATGATAATTTGTGAGCATGCATCGAATGACGCACCTGGGCCCAGATTCTACAGCGTATCGTACGAATTAGTATTATTAGTCGCACAGGGGGCGAAATGTGTGCTGGATAGTATCTGAACCTGGAAAATGTGTCCGCGAGACTGTGAAATAGGCTTAACCCCACTCTGAATGCTGTCAGTAGATGGACAGTAGATCGATCTGTATGTAGATGGATAAGTAAGTTGCATGAACCACTCATGTCTCAGGGGTGTTGGACGAGGTTCAGTTACACAATATTGAATACTATTCACGTAAAAAGGCCACTAATGACCTGGTTCATAGTTGAGCTCATGAACCTTTCGGTTGTCGAATCAGGTGATTTGTTCGCCGTTCAACGGCCCTAATGAACTCGTGCACCGATTGCATGAGTTTTGTAAGATTCAGACAACCTTCAATCGTCAAACCTAAGGCGAAATCTCTATTGCAGGGGGTGGGGGGGATTTTGCTGGTCTCAGCTGGTCACTCTCGGAGTAAATCAAACAGCGGAATCTTACGGGAATAAAAACCGTGATCAACGTTGTTTGTTTCGAATAGAACGAACAGGGTGTGTCGGTGGTCAAGTGGTTAGGTTACCAAGCTGTGACCCGGAAGTCCCGGGTTCAAACCACTCCACCACCGCCCGTCTTCCCTATATCTGTATTTTCCCCAGATAGCTTTTGTATGGCCGCAGCCCCCTTCCTGAAAAAAATTTTATATATATATTATTATTATTATTATATTTATATACCCGATAGATTAAAAAGGAAGTAAAAGACATTTTATTTTATTATTTATTAATATAACAAACAAAGCTTCTTTTCAGCTCTTTGCCTTCTTTGGCTAGTACATTACAATTATGCGGCTCGGATCACAATTGTAGGGCGGTGATGGAGAGTACAAATATGTGAAATTGAAAAAATAGGCATAGCTCCCGATATTGTCTACAGTTACCGGTCTGGTGTCTAGTCCGAAGTTGACGAATAGTGGGATGGGTGAGTTTGTTTGTATCTTGCGATTCAATTAGATCGATTGGGAACCATGTTTTTTACGTCTCTATACACACACACCCTACCTCACTGGTCTGTGATAGGTTAAATGAGACAGTCGATTGGGCGGTCCGAAACCCGAATTCATATCGGATTGAGACTGTCTGGAACGAGCGTCGTTCCACGGGTATTAGAAAATATTCTTTACGTTCCACGAATTAACTACATTTGTCCTCCTTCGTAATTGGAGCAGTTTCCATTTTCAGAAGATCTAAGACCTCATTTAGAGCCTAACCTTGCCTTGTGCCCCAGTCAGGGACAATGAAGATTGACTTGTCTCGTGGTCAACTGAACGATTTCATCTTTTTTACTAGGGTGGAGTTAATAGCAAAGTTCACGGTCAGAAAAAGAGTATGTAAGGGGGTAAATCAGTTTGGCAGCATGATCCGTTGCCTCACCATAACAGATCTGATTAATCTGGGCGGTTTTGTGATCCAATAAATGCAGGAACTCAGGGTGGGGTTAGTAACATTTAGCACAATTTATTCAGTCTATATAGGGATTCGGATATGTAATCAGCAAAGTCTAATTTACTCCGGAGAGAGTGTCTATATTGATCAAAGTTTATTTTGAGGAACTGTCACATCACTTTAGAGAATTGTAAGTTTAATTTGAGAATTAAACACTGTGTTTGGACGCGTGATCGTTCAGTGCACCTCATTGATCAACCGATTGCATTTTTTCCTATTCACCCAAAACACCTTTCTTCTTTATGTGTTCAATTGTGGCAGATCTTATGCGAATTGATTCGAACTGACCTATCCGAATTGATCGAGTGTAAAAAACGTCGATCTGCGATTAAGTAACGAACATACGATCTTTGTCACCCATAATTAAATGACATAATTACGATAAGATTTTGATTCGGTCGACTGTCGGATTTCTGTCATTCGGGGAGACTTCAATAAAAGGGATCGTGACAGATTTGTTTTCTTCCATTCGCTTCGATTCACTGTGGCATTGACAGTGAATTTCCAGTCATAACGGTGAGTAGATCATTCACTGCTAGTGTGTTTGAATGGAATGGGCAACGTTTACGGATTCAAGCGGAATACAGCTCGGTGATAGAATTATTGCACCTCTACTGAACTTTGCCCAATGCCCATCCAGTTTCCCTCCGAGGCGCATCGGTCATTCGGTATGCAATAGACACTTTCCCTGCACATTGCGATTAAGATTTCGATTCACGTCCGTGTCCGGTATGATTTGACTCTTTTAAACCAACGATGCTTCCAATTCATGTTTCTTTTTGTGGTGGTGGTGGTGGTGCAAATTTTGAACTATTGATGCACCTTTAGTTTGGTTTGATTAACTGAAGGAGCAACCAACTTCTTGTCATCAACCGGACATATATGCAACAGATCATGCATCCCGTGCAGTCTAGCGAGTTCAGTGGGCCACCCCGTACCATCATATCGTTTCTTATGTGAATGAACTCACTAAAGTATCGCTCGATTTTCCGAAGATCATCTCAATAGTAGTTCCACCCGTCGGATCTATGGAGGTCAAAGTAAATAAAATTTCCTATTTTCTCTCTCTCTAAATCACATGAGTTCCAGCGCATAGTGGACATTTTTCTGCAATGGAAATGCTTGTCATGACCGACAAACAGCACTGGACAGCCTGGTGACTCTGAACAGTCGAATGAAATAATCCAAGCTTGTTACTCTAGACATTTTTCTGTTTATCTTAAATTGTTAGAACTATCTGCCAGCCTGTGTTTCATTCAGAGGACTGTTTCCAATGTTTTTCTGAATCACTTGCACCAAAATGTTCAATTTAAGAACTGTTTCTATCTTCAGTGCATGAGTTTGAGGCCATGCACAACAATCGGCGCTTCTCTTTATCCGGAAGTATTTTCTCACCTCCAATCCATTTATGACTATACTAGTTTGTCAAATTGGATCTGAACCAATTAGACCCTTCAAAAGGCCACAATTGACAATGACTTGTACTGACTCTGTTAGGTGTCTTTGCACCTTAAAGCTCATGGACGGTGTGTGACCACTGTTACCAGGATAAAGACTTACAAATCGGTTACTACCGAGCTTTATTTCATAAACCCCTCATGCAAGAAATATTTCTTGACACAACCTAAGGCAATACAGACACACACACACACACACACACATATATATATATATGCATGATATAGCACCCATTACGTGAGATATGACATGTACATCATCGTCCGTGACCAGAGCGTTTGCTAAAGATATTTCATGCATGATAAACTGATAAACGAATCTGATTCCCCTCCTGGTAACCTGAGTTTGTTTTGAAAACTATACATCTCCCTCTGGTGATGACGGGATTGGATTCTGCTTGCCGAATGATAGTCGGACAAGTAAGTTGGACGAAATGACACTTATGTTCTGGTGATTACGTAATTGTTCGCTCATGAATTCAATCATTCTCGCTGGTATCCACAGTACAGTTGGAGCGAGAGAGAACGAGAAAGCTGTATGTCGGGTCGCAGTTAGATCGGTCCTGTCGACTCCGGTTAAATGACTTGACATAGACACCGCTTATGCATTTGTACAATTTTGCTCTTGCTATTCCAGCTACGAGATCAGACTGGCCACTAGTAATTTTCCACATGTGATCATCGACCCAATTTATAGAGGTATATAATCTCCCTCATTAGGTATGCAAACTTTCTGGAAGATTTTATTCCCTTAAAAGATGATTCGTTTCGTATACACAAACAATTAACGAGAAATGAAAAGCTCCAATGCACAGTGAACAACTGTTTTGATCCAGTTAGCTCTCGAACAGAGTCCGAATCAATCCATCTAACTGAGGATCATGCATCGGCCTACCGCGTGCATTTCGCCTCACTCAACATGACACTAACCTCCCCGGTTATGATCATCCGATTCACGTGTTTCTGATTATTTTCTGGTTCAGAGAGAAAACCGATAATCTCGATGTGGAGTAGACTAGTTATCGAAGTTTTGGTGTTTATAGCACAGCAGCGGTTTCTTGTTGTTCGCGCTACTTTTATCTGGTGCCAGTTTTCCCTGAGGCTTGTTTGCAAATATTACTCGCTAACAAACAACTGATGTTTATTGATTTCTCCCCTTTGGCTCATCTATCGGAATCCTAGATACGGAAATTTACATTTGTTTTTGGTTGTGCTCCTTAGCGGGCTGATAATTTGCACACGGGTCGGTCGTGCAACCATTCAACAAATTCTACGTCTCATATGTAACCGGTTACACATTGATTAATAGACAGAGTTAAGTAGACTCGATCAAAAATGTCGGATTACATTTTTCATAGTTGACATGACTTCTATGATAATGTATGCTCCCAGTTCACGAATAGCAAGATAATAAAAATAATTAATGATGAATACAGACGAAATACAGCGAAGCAGACATTGCATCCAGACTCGATCAGAATCCGTATACAACTCGGTCTCGGTAAGAATACGTGCCAGACACGGAACAAGACATGTGTATAACGAGGGACGTAATAGAAGCGGAGAACAAAACGTGTAGAATGACGAGAACCGTAAACCATCAGTTCATGAATGTGAGTACTCGCCAGAGATTTTAGGGACGAAATTTGCAATGGATATCATGTATTGATCAATGAATGAGCTTCGCATTCAGATCGTTAAACAAAAAAGAAGGAGACGTGACTGTCAATTGAGGGACCTCGGTGGAAACCGGTGTCAAACATTCAACCAGGATTGATTGTTTTGTTGCTGCACATTGTGGTTCAACACTATCCGATCATTCATTTGGTTCCCCATTCAACATCTCACTGGTAAAAACATCAATTACTCTGCCTATCCCTAGCCTCGGCTCCNCCCCCCCCCCCCACCCCCACCCCCATTTATGTATGCATGTGTCATTAAAAACCCGATATCGGACATCCAAATGAATGACCCCATATTCATCTATTGCCGCTTACAACTAACTGACCGTTATCTCCAGCTGAATGAACCGACAGGTGGACAACGCGCCTCAAACATGTGACACATTTGGCAATCAATCCGCATGGGAGCTACGCGTGAGGTCAATTGTGTTTCCGCGTCCGCTTGTGTTCGCGCGCGCATTAATGGGAGAGCGAGAACTTGAATGAATGTAAACTATACAATGCCCACCGTGTATATATATATATATATATATATATATATATATATATGTGACACTCGCGTGTGTGTGCGCAGAATAAAACAGTCTGTTGCTATGCTTGGAGTTGAATGTTGGGATGGTGATGGTGGTGGTGGCG
>UZAN01046710.1:18313-28384 GCA_900618425.1 Echinostoma caproni
GTGTTCACAAAGAAGTTCAAATTGTCTCACTTGAAACATTTGACTGAAAATGGTATTCCGCAAGCGTGCTCCATAGCTCGATATTTACTTGAGTATATCTCAAAGATACCATGCAGGTCATTGGCAGACAAACAAATTACCTTCTGTGTGATAATTCTTTACAGTGTTACGAATAGCTATGTCCAATTCCAGCGTTTATCGCGGAAAAGTCAAAAAAATATTAAGGGTTTCTCGTGCAAAAACATAAATCACACAGATGATTGGTCTTGGTCCTATTGCAAGATTTGGAATACAATGTCAAATTTCACGTTGATCTTTTCTGCTAAAGAACAGACTATTCTCTTGAAGATTCCGCTATTATGCGATGCGAACCACCAACGTTCTCTTCTGTTTGCTCCAAACCTAAAAATAGCCCCAGTTGCTTTGAAAGGTCGAAATTGCAATCAATCGAACGCGGTACCTGTTCTAATGCGTTTTTAATCCGACTGACACCTATAAGCCCCTCGTTTGGATTATACGGCTTTGTAGACTTGCGTTCAGTACGATTCGAAAGAATGATTTCGATGCAACATTTGCGATCGTCCATCAGATGGAATTGCTTTTCAATTCTCATATTCTCACGATTCGTGAAATTCCCCTACAAATGAATCATGTTTCTATGATATTTATTGATACTTTCAACGGCAACCATTTACCGAGCATTGTTCCCCACACATGTTTCCGAACGCTTCGAATCATATCTCATAATACTACCCCAGTTAATTCTCTTATTCGCATTCTCGCCCACAAAAGTGAAGATAGCGAAGGTGTTATTAAAGCACGCAATCAAAAGCTCCTTTGAAGATCATCACTCAAACACCTATCCCTGCACGACAGGTAGCCTATGAGGCCGGTATATATCACAATAATAACATGCACATATTGTGGTGAGCGACTGTGGCATTTGTTTCCCGGAAACCGTAGTCTTTAGGCAATGACACGCAAAGCATGTATGAACCACTACTAGGGTTGGATTTGTAGCGAATAGTTCAACCTATGGATAATACACAGTTTAGCAGTGAGCCCTCAGCAATAAGGCGAATGCTAAGCGGGAGTTAGTCGAGACAAAACAAACCAAAACGAAGAGTGAAGCGGAAACCGAGTTTGGAAAAACAAAGTGCGATACCGTATACGTGTGCCGAACACACACGGTACACAATGCATCAGGTCTCAATGTGGCAACCGGATTGCACAACCACCGATGGCAGATTAGGCCATAAAAGATGAAAATGAGACTATTAGACAAAGACAAATCCTGATTTGGAAAAAATAATGATAATATCAAAGCAGTGTGTGTGAGAGAGAGAGAGAATCAGTCATACACATAAACGGGATGAATGAGCATTCCAGTGGTAGGAATCATCATCTCGATTGGAACGTGACAACAAGAACCGATAAAACAGACTAAAATGGGGTCGAGAGAAGAGTGGGACTTCAATCGACAAGATACACAGCGGCCATGTGGCAGCCGGCAGGTGACAGCATTTGCAGTATCCCTAGAGAACCGGAGAATATCGAAAGAGCCATGGGGAAATTACGATTCCAAAATAGATAAAAATGGGAATAGTGCACATACACAAACCGATCATGGCCCCACCACTGTGACTCACGAGGTGAACCGGGGTATCTGAAATTGGAGGCATATGAAAGGAGGATGCAAGTCAACCAGTAGAGGGCATAGAGTTCGCAAACCCGAATCACAGGAGATAAAACGGGGGAAGATAGAGGCACCAGCGCCTCGGAACGTTTCTTTTCAGCAGTGATTGAGGAAACTGGAGAATACCAGAAGTCGATAAGCCCTGGAGATCCAATCAAAACAACTTCATTTACATGATAATCTGTGGCTCCACCACTGATTGCAGGATACTTTTGTGGGGAAGGACCCGCGCACCGTTGACAAACAACTCGTCGGAAACGATAACATCTTCTCCCAGAACAGAAACGTTTTCCATTCTAACCTGTAAATCGAGACAGCAGAGACTAATGACAAAGTTACGGTGATGCAAGGAAGCACCGAAGAGAATAACGTGTTGACAGTTAATGACAGGGTGTGGATGATACGATAAAACGAGAACGAACTACTACAGAAAACTTGGTTTCTACATTATTTAAAACAATCAAGGTGAGGAGATGAGTTACCATTTATTATCATATACACCAAGCACTTGAATGTATTTTCGGGTTTATTGACTGATATAAAATGCTCTCCAGAAATGTTCAAGCATAATTATTGAATTTGTAGTTTTTACCCGTTCGCAGGTCTGGAAACCAGATGAGTGTTGCTATGCTTGCGGTAAAGACAAACTCCAGTTAAAATGCGCTGCATCCCAACGAAAGAGATAGTGCAACATCCACACCTAGCTGCTCAGAGGATCCGCAACATGTAACAATAAAAATCAAAAATATACTTTTAGGCTCATTGTGAACAAAGCGATCCGTGGAAGAAAAATTGAGTGAGGTATTTGAATGAGAAGTACATCCTTTCCGCAGCGGTATTTCGATCGCCAGTATATTATAAATTTCAAACACGTCTTAATCTAGACTGTGCCAAACAAATCACGATACAATAATATTTATGAAAAAGAAACACGTTCCATAATTTGCTCGCCAGACCCGAAAACGATTCGTCCAATAGCAGCCACTGGTTAAAATAAGCAAGTAAATGAGTAAAATGAATTGATAATCCTACAATCATTTGACGAAGCCAGTCAAGCACGCACAACTGAGTGTGCGAGAGAAAAAAACAACTGAGGAATTGTCGTTACATGTACGACAGTCTCCTAGTTCATCGACAAATCAGGAAGTGAGATGAAGTGAACAGTTAAGACAGAATTGAGCGAAACTAAATCGGCATTGAACGCGAATGGCACGAAAATTACCACGTTCAGTTAAGTTTTTTAGGATGCTGAGAACGTGATGATCCCTTTGCGTGTCAAAAGTTCTCAGCAGTGTATTAGTTACAAGGAAAACACTGAAAATACAGAATTAGGTTCCATGGTAAAAAAGGATATGGTAACGGAATGAATAAGATCTGAGCAGAACACCCTGTTCTCCATTTTTAGTCAAGAGCAGAGTATACGCAAATACAGTATGTACATAAATAACATTATGTACCCCCTCTCCTTGTGCTTCATTTTTGCTTACTTTCAAAATATCAAGTTAAACAATCTACTGAGTCAGTTTGTACAACTCGAGGCTGAAGTTTCGTCCTTACCCCCAAGAAAAGCTTTCGTGGAGTGTGTTTAATAGGAAACTCTTACTCACTACCTTCTCAGGATGAAAAGCCAACATCCGGGGATATAGTTGGGATGATGAACCTGATGGGAAATAGAAAACCACTATTAAAAATTTCTCACGATATTGTGAACGTGAATCTTATGACCTGAACAATTACAGTACATGGTTTCTCTCAGCATACCGTACTCTACCGGACCAAACATTATAGAGCGCATTGGCTAACAGCTCCAATTGCCTATCACGACCACGAGTGAGATGCGCAGCCTTAGCGAAACATGTCGTTTTTCGCAAAGACACTTTAATTTGTGTGGTACGTGGTGCGTTTTAGGTCTCATCACAAAATACTTGGAACAAATAGGTACCGCTGGGATCATCTAACAAGAATAAGCGTTGAGTCTCGTAGTCCTTAAAACAATCGAAACATCAAGTTCCCATTCATGAATACACATCAATGTGAATCCGGCCAATCAATCAGTTTTCAAAAGGGGTTTTGTTCGGACAACACTGGACTCCAAATGCGACCAATCGAACGCGTACGTTTCACGCAACCCGATTGACAAGCAAATCATGTCACAAGGCCAGTTGTATGCGCCAGTTAGGGACGTGGGGATTTTACGATTTGTGTAGGGAACAACAATTAGGAGCAAAAATCAAATTATTTTTGATGGCAATTGCAAATTCTGCAAGAGAACGGATTTCGCGGATCAATGAATGATATTAGTGAAATGAATGACAAGAAAGTATCGCACTGATTGGCAAGATGGATTTCGCAACAGAAGATTGTGAAGATGGCAGTACCACTTTGATACAATTGTGCTAGAGAACTCGGATGATTGATCCCAATGCACCATAGGGATTGACGACATATGGCTGTTTGGAGAAAATACTTTTCAGACTAGCATCAACCATCCGGGTGACGGACGAATTAGTGGGAGGCCTTGTGAGTCTAGACGACATTGACACATGACATTGAGCACTCATTTTTCAAATAATTTCTGATTGTGAATAACTCTCTGACGTACTTTGTAAGGGAAATCTTGAATGGGTGTATTGTGCACGCTTCATTTACTTACATTAAAACCAACTTTACAAACCTAATAAATCGCCCAGGATCTCTGCTCATTCGTCCTCTGGATTGGCAAATGACGCCAAGCAGTTTGGGACTGAAAACTTCTGCCCCTCTGACCTTAAACATTTATTCCCAAGATAACGAACAAAACGCGTTCCCGTCTCTTGTGATAGACTGTCTGGCTGCTTGGCTCTGTAGGGAAACCAGTTTCCCAATAACATTCGTATATGCCGCCCTGGTCAAATCACGTATGCTTAAAGGGCTAGAGTGGGAGCAAGAATTGAAATTATGTTCTAGCAGGAAAAACAGCTATCTTGATTAGAGACGAACTTCGAAAAAATTAAAACCAGAAAGATTTGAACTTAGATTGAAACAGCAAACACTACTACGGTAAAAAAAAAACATAGCTTTCACTGCATACACAGTTTCAAAGGAAAAGCATATATCAAATTCCACTGATTTCTTATCACGACAATGGCTTAGTATCGCAAACAGTGACGTTGGTGCATCTACTCATTATTCTTGCAACCTCAGTCTTTGGGAATGTTCTGTTTCCTGTTTGACTTTGCTCTCGACTTTCCAATCTTCATTCTGCTCTTTTATCCAAATGGGCAGCCAAAAGACAGTAACCAAACCCGAGCATGAAAATGCACGGTTAATGGTTGTAAAACTGCAAGTGAGAGGCTAAAACAATATTCCCGAGTTCTTTCATTCTCGGAGAGACACTCCTCGGCCATTTGAATGAAAAACTAGCCAAGCCTCCAGGCTCAATAGCTGATAATATTCAAGGCTTGTCTCAGCTAGATGAATAATTGAAGCACCAATGAAAACACAATCGTCAACAGATAGAATAACGCATGAACGAAGTGAAAATAAAGTAATGAGCTAGCAAAAATGTCACTATCGATCATAAGTTTTTTTGTCCCGCACGTATTTACACAATTCTTTTAAAGTGCATAATACCTTACTTTTTAATATCATGCACTCCAAACTATATTGACATACTTTTTGTAACTGTTTTCCCTCTAACCCAGAAATGCGTCCAACTAATGACACAGTGAAACCACTTTTTCAATTTATTTATTCTGTCATGGATAACTCTCGTCACAAAAACCACGAGTTACAATCTCTATTTGACAATTCCGTTTCCTATCTCCCGCTATTCGTTTGAACTACTGTAGTTCGAAGTGTAATAACTAATCCGGAGGATCAAGTTGAATCTGGTTCAACCCCAGATGCAGATTTTCAATTGGCACGTTTGAAATCGTTTTGTATCTTCAAATCCGGAATAATCGAGATTCCCTGACTAAAGCTGATAAGATATCTTCGACGGAATGCAGCTGTTCGGTGATGCGTCTCCCGCTATGCTGCCCGGGGATATATTTACTCACCTGATTCGTATACTCTTGTGTTGTTACTCATTCTCTGTACTGCTCCCCAGCTTTATTTGCCGGTCTTAGAGTCAAAGATTACATAACTCGACGCCGGCCTTTCAAAACTATTTCGCGCACAAGCGGTATTCCCTATTTGCACTTACTTAACTTTGTTGCTCACAAACATTTTACCTCTTGCGAAAAATTCTGCAACGGTATTCTATCAGACATCACTCACCCATTAAACATAGAACTTAAACAATGCGTATCCACTTCTGTAACTAGGTGTCGTTATAAACTTGTGTATGCTCGTTCTCGGTAGGCCTACCGTTTATCCGTTATCCCATATCGTTCGCACAAAAGGCATCCGTTGGAGAAATTAAATTAAATTTAGGATGTTGTATTTTACTTTTTCTTTGTGACTGTATGCGATGATAAATGATCCTTGTGTGCAAGAAGCTGAGAATCCATCCATTAGGATGAATAATGCGATTTTTGACTTGACTCGACTTGAGTAAAAGACAGGGATGTGCAAAACCAAGGTGGTAGTAGGCTTTGAATCCAGATCGAACCATCCAAGTATGGTGAGCGACTCACATTGTGTTCCAGAAACTATTCTTAAGAAACTAAACATATATATTTTGTGCATAATAGCTGGTCTGAGCTTGTTCAGTTGTCTGACCTGTCTGAAGTAAATCACTTCAGATCACGTGACCCAGTTTGCAACTATGTCAGATCCAATGCAGCAAATTGAGACTATGGCGGGAAATATATTGGTGCATGAAAACACCGTGAGTGATTAATACCGAGAACACAGTGTTTGGTCAATCGAAGAAGATAACCACAAGCAAACAAAACAATAAAGTTTGAGAGATGAACAGTTTTATCTATTTAGCGGTCTGTGTTAGGCGGACAGCTTGTTTCCAAGTTGAACAGACATAAACAGGATCTACAAATGAACAATTAGATCCCAAATGAGTAATCAAAGAGGGGACCGCAGAATACAACGTTAGCTCAATGAGATCTGGGATGTAGTTTTATCATAAAATGGTGCTTCAGATTTTCGTTACGATTAGCTGCATCAGAATGATCGACCTAGACAGCGGACTAGAGAAGCACACCAGCGAGTACATGTGTGTATCACAAGGGGATAAATTAGGTAATCATCAAGTGATCGGAATCGGATCTTCGAGGATGGGAGTGGCCAAAATCATCAAAATGGTGACCCTAGGATCAGAAGCGTGAGTCACGGTCGCCCATTTGCCTCAACTTCTCCTGGCGACCTTCGCATGGCTCCCTGAAAGCTGATTGTTCATTTATATCTTCAATAAACAAAAATGGAAGAAAAAACATTGTTTTTTTTAATTCACTTGCCGGACTGTACTATCAGAAACCCACCTTGGTGACAAGAAGCCCCATCAGTATTAAAGGGGACAGCAGAATACTGCGACCGCATATGGTTCGTCCCGGGGCTAGGACCATTGTTATCTTTGCAACAATGATGAGTTATCATTATTCTACCAATTGACTGTCACACATTAATAAAAAGATTGAGAAAAGGAGGTTGTTTTAGCAGTATTAGATGACGGGTTGTTCGTTTGTTTTTGAACAAACTATAATTACAAGGTACAAGTTTTCGTTGAATGTTACTTTCTAATGAAATCATCGATAAGTATACGTTTTCAAAATGCACCTATAATTCATGGGAAAACCACTTCCTAGCTTGTTGAGTTGTCTGTATACCAGTTGAATCCAATACACTTGAATATCCTCGATCTTTGATGCGGTGATACGATGGCTTGTTTACTTCAGACTCTACATTATAGAATCCCCAGTAAATTCACCATTGGAATACACAAAGACCACTTCACATTCTTTGAACAGTCTGTAAATCTCTTACAATTTTAGCTTCGTTCAGTCAATTGCACCAAGTGGTAAGTTTGTGATCAACAAGATGTCAAAATATCGTGTTATCGGATGATACCTGAGGTTAGTAGTTGTGCGTAAACAGTTCAACTAAGTGAACTGTCCTTACAGTACTGAAAACACCGGATAAATCGTGCGATTCCGTGGAACGAGTATTAGTTGTGCATTACAACCTCGTCGACGGGAGACCGAACTAAGCCAGTCCTTAGGCGAACCGGATGCATTTGTGCTTAGACGATGTTTAAACCATCTATACTACTGGTCACTTCCGCACACCGAGTAGTTGGTGTATGCGAAAGCACCAGCCAATGGCAGAATGACGCGTGTGCTGAATGAGTGTAAAAATTATTCACAGTAACAATGATTCGAAAAGTCATCAATCCACGGATATCAGTAAGAAACAGCAACCTCGTGTTATCCGAAGTTGAAACTAGCACGTGTGTCTACGTATGTTTACATTCTACCCGTGATTCGCCCTGAAATGATCACATCGTTGAAGTTAATGCGAGCAAAATTAAAGGTGTCTACCATCAGAATCACTTGAGTGGTCGATTTAGTTCACGAAATTCGTTGTATCGGTTACAACCGACTGAGTAGTTCAATCTCGGTCAAACCCGTTACACGAGTATGACCATGATCAGTAATCCGTCAGATATTCGGTGGTGCACACTTAAGAATTTTCCGGTGGGACTGCACGTTCAGGACAAAACTACATTATGAGGTATAGGTGCTTGTAAACTAGAAGCAGCGACTAATTGTCCGCCGCATACAAAGAACTATCAATCAATAATGCGGATTTGATAAATTCATATACTAACAGTGATATTTACTCTCTAGTTATTTGCTTGACAAACAGTGCAGCATGACGAACGGAAGAAGAGACCTAAAAAGGTATAGGCCACAGATGAATAGGCGATTGGATAAAAGGTAATTATGTTAGATATGGTGAAACGAAATAGTAGGCCTATCTAAGCAAATGTGTTCATACAAACATGTGTTTTGAAAAGAGAAACCAGCAAATCAACATTAGACGAATAATGTCCTGGACGATATCTCTGTATCTCAACTGGTGCCTACTGTTTATGTGGGGGTTGGGAATAGATTACAAAATAACCGAACGTGAATGGGAGCAAGGTCACTAAGGCAAATTCGGGCAATATACATATCAAGCAATTAAAAATATCAACATTTTCAAAAGGTACATCCAAAGAGAGAGAACAAAATCTCTTGTAACCAAGTGCTGGACTATAAATATAAATCGACCGATACGAGCAGTTAGGGAAATGAAGGAAGTTTGAACTGACCGAAAACAGAAAGAAGTAAACAACAGATTGTTAGTGACTGTACTTCTATTACTTTTACTTTATAAAATGATATAACTCTAAATGGTAACACCCGACTGACTACCAAGACCCAAAATGAACAGTTGAAATAGTGATTAGGCGATGCTAGAGTATAACGCATTCCGAGTGAGTTCATCACTTTCAGATTCGAATCAGACAAGAAGCATAACTAAAGGAGCCTAGAATTCGAAGGGAGTGACAAAATACTGAAAAAGAAAGAATTTCATTACTTTTCACCTTTCGCTTGGCAACTATTGGCCAGGCGTATCTTACTCGCACGAATACTCTAATTAAAAAATTCTTTACTCTTTATAAATCCCCTTCTGATAATTTCGTCTATACGATTTTCAACTGCCCCCTACATCCCGATCTTTCTATCAGCCATCCCCGTGTCAAAACAATATCCAACTTTTACAGGTAAGTTTCCCCTATAATCATTTATAGTAATTAAACTGTATCCTACTGGACTCGCAGCCTAACTGACAACATGGATTTCCTGTAAATCTATATAAGTAATCCTCTTTTGATCATGTCCTTGATTATGTCGATTATGTCGTTGATCACTTATTATCCCCGTTCAAAGGAGAACATGTGCTTTTTTCGACTGAAATTTAGGGATCTATGCCTGTAAAAATCACTGCAACACAAAACAAAACAAACGACGGTTTCAAGCCGCACGACAGCAAGTGATTTTTCTAATGGTGACCGTTGAACTATTTGAATATGTTGGTGTCTGCTGGCTAAGAATTCAATCGTTATTGGAAAAAAAATTTCAAATGACATGCGCAAAAACCATGCAGAGGACTGTTTACCAACTTTGATCTCCGTTCTCTGGTGAGGACGAAAACATCAGCCTGTTCCTGACTATCATCATGGTATTTTTCCGTTTGTTAAGGATCAGTAATAAACCAAGGAATCTCGAGAGATTTTATCCCGTATACCAGAAACGTGACCATGTCATTTTGAGGCGATATGAAAGCTGAAGCACTATTGCTTTCGTGGTGTCACTCAGATCTAGTAGGATGGGTAACTTAGCAAAGTAAGATCAAGCATAAAACTCAGTGTACAACGTTTACCGTACACG
>UZAN01046711.1:5195-28383 GCA_900618425.1 Echinostoma caproni
TGCTCTGTAGAATATGAAAACTTTGGATGAAAGCTTTGAATAAAACCGCCTCCTTGACGGAATCCCTGTGATACTGGACGTGCAGAAGTATTAAATACCGAAATTCGCTTGATATGCCATAACATTTTTTAAAATATACTATCGGTGACTGGTAAATACAGTGCGCAGTCCAGGCTAATGATTTTGAGGTGATCGCAAAATAGAGTTCAGTGACCTGAATGATGGACTATCCATAAAAATAATAAACTAATAAAATTAAGAATATCAAAAGTGTATTGTAAAACAAACGTGGAAAACATTTTTTCCTCTTATTCCACTCGCACTGTTTGCCTTCCATGTAGTTCTGTCCCGTAACACACTGCCCCATCTTCTCTTTTGATATCATGCTTGTTCAAAGCCGCATGTATATATATGTGTACTCGCTCATAAGTCATACGAGATGCATCTAATTTTGGCTTTTCAGAATATCATCGCTTCTCTTTAACCATTGGGTTGGTGAAATCAAAATGGTTCCGTTTCACATGCCCGCATCAAATAGTGCACACATCCTGCCACAACAAACAGAAAGCTACCTTAACTGAAAGCCTTGATAATTTCAAAATTGGTGTATCTCTGCAACATTCACCCATGGCTCTGTTTCAACTACCAGATTGCGTTTGTCAAACCCAAACTCATGTTCACGGTGAACTGTCAATGTGTCAAAGAATTTGGCGTCGAGCATTTAGGGTGTTTCTAGCGTTAGGACAGCGCTGGATTTTAAAGCGCGAGGGTCGCTGCAGTCGACTGAATAACTGAAACAGAAAGATTAATTTGTATACAGTGGTCTGTGTGCGTACACAGCCACACATAGTACTGCTGTTGAAATGAAAGATTCCTTTCACGGATATCGTAGGGTTGCCAGGTGCTACTCTCATTTGTGTGTAGTATGTTTGGATTGCGTAAAATATGCGATTCTCACAACGTTCAAGAATGAACAAGAATTTCCGCAGAAAATGAGTCTGTTCAAAATCGTCTTTAAAGAAAATGCACATCTACCGTCGGACTGTTCTATCAATTATTTTGACATCGTCGGTGCCTTCGAAATTTCGGCATGATATATTTGTGCTCCAGTGGACAGGTCATCTACGTTTATGTCAAACGTTGGATTATTGGTTCGAATCAGCGTTAGTAATCCTCGCGTTTTATACAGGGTTAATGTGAACTGTTGCATGCTGTATGATACCGCTTTATTTCGGTGTCGATTTACTCAGGGGTGCCTTTAGCTGCCCTTAGCTTTCTGTTCACGGAATCCTACCCAGCCCTTAAGAAGCTCTCCAATCCTTAGGGGCTTGCTTATTGCAGCAGCCGCTTGTCTTATTTCCGGCAGGAAAGTGGGCCCGCAAGCCAGTGTGTCATTGTCCCGGAAAATCATGATTGCCCCTGATGATGTTTTCAATGACCGCAGCCCTGGACAGAAACCTATCTCTGACGTGCATGCTGTTACCAGTAGTGAGCATGGCTGGAGTACCTTTTCTTCCTTCCACAGGCGCACCCTGTGACTTTTGATGGTGCACGTCACGGGAGTATTTGCCCCAGGCGAGCAACATCTAGCACATGTTTCCGATCCGCCGCTGACCGTGGGCTCAGCACAGTTGTGAAGCAGGATGTTCTTGGCCCGGCATACAATTGACTGACTGGTCTGCTTCAAGAGCATCAGCTCCTATTGAAGGCGCTCCAACCAAGAGTCAATGGCCTTCATATTAGTCTCATTTTCGGATTTTATTCCCGGTTTATAAATTTTTCCCTGGTATTTTCTACCTTTTTACCAGTTTCTACATGAGATGGCTTTTTACTTTTCTCTAGATAAACTTTGAGCAATTTAGGATGCGTTGGTTCCAGTACATCTTCCTCATCTCTTGGTTTTAGTTATCCTTTAAGAATGCGCCAGCATACTTCATTTGGCTTTGCGCAGTGAGCACAAGTCTACTTCAGAGATTTGTTCCATGCAAAGAGCTCATAATTCTCCTTGGATAGCTTGGAGCATCCTTAATGTTACCAGAGACGACAGCGATTGCAGTGGATACCGTCGATGGTATACTTCCCGAATGCATCCCACTGATTTACAACTGCTAAAGTAAATATGTCTATAGTACTTGCAAATTTTAAGCACCAAAGCTCTGTTTCACAATCAAACGCTTTGAAGGATAAAGATAGAACCGAAAAATTTGCGTACATCACAAAACGTAAAACAGTGTAGAAAGTAAATAGACTGCAGTCCTTCAACCTCACAAAAAGGCCATAAAGGCACCTTTCAGATGATCACAGCGTTGAAAAATCACCTCGGTTATGACCAAGACAGTGACACAGACTACCGTTAGATATTCTACTATGCTATTGAATACGGGTAACAGACAGACCCCTGACGAACGTACCGCAAGGAGGTCCTAAAGAACCAAACGTTTGAGCCCACCACTCAGTGCTCAAACACTGCTAATCAGGCCAAAGGAAGGCTGTTCAGGTTGTATCCTACAATCACACGCATAAGTCCTGAGATTTTATTCCACTGTGCAAAGCGATTGTTCGCCCACACACGAAATATCGTGTACGGGATGGAAACTGTATTACAGGAGGGATCTAACATGTTTATAAAGGGTGCAAATCTAGCTACGCGAATGGTGACCGAGCGATAAAGAAAAAGCTATGAACGTCGGTTAACATTTCTTGATCTCTTCTCGCTGGAGCGTAGACATGTGCGAGGAGATCTGATAGAGACTTCCCAAATTGTAAGAGGTCTATCGGGACTCAACAGAGGCGACTTGCTTATGATTTTCCATGCTCGAGACACGAGAAGTCGTCGCTACCAACTTCAACAGAATCATGCTGTGGGAGGTACGGGCCAACTTCTTCTCACCCAGGGGCACACCTATGCGGGACCGGTTACACGCACAAGTGGTCAACTGCACCAATTATATACCTTCAAGGTCGCACCAGATGAATGCTGGTCAGCAATGTTTCCGGAGGTTAGTACTTAGAGTGAGAACACCGCGATTGAACTCCATCGTAGCCTAAAATTCCTAAAACGGATTGAACTTTGGCTTGATTTTGAAATTGTTATCGAACTGAATGTCCGCGACATGTGCTTGTGCGCAAGAACGCTTGCCAAACTTGAGGTCTCTCACTGATTACGTGAGAAGACTCCCTTGTTTGATTTCCTCTCTTTTAGCACGCCCAGTGAAGGTGACAACGTCCTGGAAATTGGGCTTGAGTGAGAAGATCAAAAATAACAGATCATCTGCAAGCAGTGTTAGAAGCAACTATCACCAGCCGACAACACTGGACGCTAGATCGGTATGAGCAACATTCATCCTGTGTAAACTGATCTGAACTGAACTGATCTTTCACCGCTTTTATGATAATATACGCCCCGGAATCTGTAATCAATTTAAAATCTTATGTGTTATCGTGCAAGGGTTACATTCTTTATCAGTTCAACTGTCAAGTTAAAATAGGTTCAAAAATGAAGACATTCAAGGGGAAATTTCTTCAGAAAACAGCAAGCAGTTTGACAAGTAGCTCAACGCAATACAAAACCTCAATAAATTTCTATCCCAACTAATTGCTCATCAAACGCACGATCACCATTTGGAAAAATGAGCAACCTGACGAGATTGATAACGATGAAAAAATATCATGCATTGACAAACATTTTGTTGCAAGAAACTTTGGTGCATCCCGAAATCAACAACCATTTGCTTGAAATGGTTTTTTTGGCGTGCACTAGTTGGGTAGAAACTATTTACTACGAAAACGTGATGGTGGTCTAATAACCTACACTAAATCTTCTTGATGTAAATCTACAAGTATTATCTTCACCTACAATGTGCATAACGTTTTTTATATATCGGTCGAATGTAAAACCCGTTTTATTAATAAATGTCACTCAGTTGTAGCATCAAACATTTACATCGCACCTTCCGGTACAATTTCTGCTGTGCAAGCATTTTGCGGATTTAATTTTTAGTCAAACCTTCTAACTATACTACTATACTTTGATCGATAGTAGCAATTTCAGCTTTGCCGATGTTCTTAACCTGTTTATCTTTCTCTCTCTCTTCACAATCTTGTAACTTTCCCAACAAGAAGAACTTGACTTTATGTTTCCGAACGATCCTGACCTGTTTGCGACGAGGAGCTCCTCTGGCAAACTCCGATCATTGTATCATAAATGTTTTGCCAAAAGTCTACTCAAAGAAGCATCATAGTACACTGAGACGTACAGCTAGCCGGAAGATGTTTCATAAGGGTGCGACCCAGCGCACTTATCATTACTGAGAAAAATGGTCTCTTGCATGTTTTTGTCAGTTCTATAATCCAAATGTCTCAGTCGAGTGTTAACACCACACTGGCTATTTAAACTGCTGCTTTGATATGTGCTGCCCCATGGCCCCTATATCCATCAGCCCCTGGCTGATTTTCTTCTTCCACTTTGAAGAAGAAGAAGCAAAGAACAGTCATATAAAACTTGTGACCGAGCTTCAGTTAAAAAACTTCAGTACTCACTGAAACTGAGACCCGAAATCTTGGCAGACTCCATAGTGAAACCCTACTCAGTGATGTAAACTGTCTGAAAATCTTAAATGCAATGAAAAAAACTATGGAACAAAAGTCAGACTACGCGGACCTCAACCCAGAGCCTCTGAACTCCACTGCATTTTTCAAGTCAACTAAAGCGGAATCGTATTTTCAATCGGTTGACCATTGGGAAGTTTTGCATGTCAATTCTAATCAAGCCATATGTCTCAAAACATCAAGAGCTTTCCGTCCCGACGGACTATGTTCTGTTGTTCTCAGCGAATGTTTGTAGTCTTGAGCTTGCTTTGAGAAACGAAAGAAAATATCGATTATTGGAGACCCGGGCGCAATATACTAGTGCCAAATCAAGAAGCTGGAAAATCTAAACCAATCGCCTGAACTTCCTCTTTGACAAACATTTTTGAAATGTGTATGCCTTACAACATTAGCAATAACACTGCAGGGTTATATCACGGACAATGAGCTTATCGTAAGCAACGTTCTACCTTACACACACTTGCGCACTTGGTAAATTTATTTTGCAATCCCTATACAGGAATGGTACAGCATTTTATGTGTTTCCTCGAATACAGTAATGCCATTAATTGTGTGGACAGGGACAGGATTTTGTTTCTACTCTATGAAGCTGTATTATCAATTTCTGCCCTATCTCTCCTCTAAGATTATTTTACTGGTAGAACACACTTCACGAAGTTTCCTGGAAAAATACCTCTGACTCGCTACTGGTCAACTCAGAGGTGCTCCATGGAATCATACTGTGCCCCTTTTTCATTTTCTATTTTCGCGACCTGCCCACTAAACCAAATAACCTTCCTGTTACGTATGCTGATGACATCACCATGGGTTCCGAATTCCAAAGTGATTTCCGTATCTCAGAGCTTCAAACCAATTCATCTGCCTTCAGCTTATTATCTATCAACACCTCTGAGTGTGATTGTGTCACCTTGTCCCTAGCCGAATGATAACGGCTGCATTTTTTTGAAAGAAATTACTGTGTACTCTATGTCGTTAGTCAGTCTGTTCCCCCAGTAAATTCTTTACAATACCTCGACGTTACTGTCTGCCAAGATCTCACGTGGATTTCAACTCCACTTTTAAAGAGACTTGACGATTGTTTTTCTTTAGTTCCCACTTTCGATCTCTAAAATTTCTTTTTTATTTACTCATCCGTTTTGTATACTCTTTTTTTTAACTTCCCTTTGTTATTGCTCACCAGTTCAATTTGCCGGTCTCATAGTTAAAGGTTACATAATTCTATGCCCGTCTGTTAAAATTATATCACTCACATTCGGTTTACCCTATTTACACTCACTCAACTGTATCACCGACAAACGTTTTACCTCTAGCGAAAACTTCTATAACAATTTTTATCAGACATCGCTGATCCATTACAGACAGAGCTTGAACATTTTTATCCATTTCCGTAATTAAGTGTCGTTATAAACTTGTGTATACTCGTACCACTGCCTACCGATTGTCCGTTATTCCATATCTTTCTCGATTCGTGGCACAGAGAGCATTAGTCATATATAACTTTTCAACTTTTTCAAAAGTCCTATGTAAATGGTATCCATTTTCACATTTTTGGGCCATCCTCCTCTTGAATTTACAAAGCTGTAATCTACTTTTTGTATGCAATGATAAATGACACTGATGTGCAAGCAGCTGAAAATACATCCATTGGGATGAATAAAGCGATTTGTGATTAGACTTGATTTGTATCTATTAGAATTATGATTGACCTAAGCCAGATGAGACGTTCTGTTCTGTGCATTCCAAGTTACCAATACTTTTATCGTTGTTCCTAATACACAATTCTCCCCAAATAACTGAACAGAGGATTTCCCGCAAATCACGGATCGTTTTGTCAACCATCATAATCTCCCGTAATAAATGATACCACCCTACACAGAAACCCCCCTGACTATTTTCAGCAAAGAACTCAAGTACAACACGGCCGTTTGTGCTCACTGGTGTGAATCCAATGAAGACTCATTGATCAAAACTGGTGGATACGCACTATGACAACGTGCAGATTGATTCTACTCGCTTCCAGATTTTGATTGCCGATAGAAATAGGAATAGTAAGAATTATTTTCCGCGAAATGGTGTCATCAACTAAATTTCGTCCGATCTTAATACCTCACAGACGATCAACAATATTTATTTTTTCACTGTTGAATCTTATATTGCACTTACTAGAATATCGCATGTGTCCAATGAAATTACGATTACACCTCTTCAGTTTGCAAACTGCAAGTTTTATTATTTGGGTAAAATTAAATGTGCAGTGCACACAGTGCTCTTCTCACGCTGCGCGTATCCGCCGCGCGTACATACCTGAACTTGGTCTTCATCCACATTTGACTTAGTTGCCTAGTCTCTAGCAGTAGCTGAATGCTGTTCACGTACTTTATACTATTAACCAGCTTATCATTCGTATTTATGAAGTAGCTCACAACATTCAGTCAAAGAGCCAACGCATTTCATGCAGGGGAAACCGGTGATCAAGTCAAATCAAGTAGTTATGTAGTGGCTTACTTGCTCCGACCTCATGGTCCTAGTTTCTGAGCCCACCGCCGGTACCCAACACGAGTGGTAGGCAGCTTTTTTGTCTTCCGTTTCAATGACCACGCCTAACCGAGCACGGCCTTTTGTTGTTCGTCTTTTTGAGGCCCTTGTCTTTTAGTTTTTCCTCTTGCCTAGCTCAGTGTCATCATGTCGAAAAGAAGTGAGTCCGAAGTTGACACGCAGCAAGTCAAAGGTACGATTAATGTTTATATCGTTTTGAGGAATGCAATAGATCGATTTAACTTTACCACGAAGAGAAACGATAAAGGGTAAAAATGACAAGGTGTCCATAGGGTCACGCATTTTGTACAGAAGTATATATTTGATGGCATGCGGATGCTATCATTAAAATCTTTTCAGTGATACCAAAGCTGATATTGGGCACTGAATCACGGTTGCTCGCCACCATTATGAATATGTTGTTTTGTTAATTGAAACGAAATAAATTGTAAATTTTTAAAATTTTATTTAGGCTTCAAATTTTATCCGGAAAATTAGTCAGGCAATTATCTTTCTCTTGTTCACGAAGTGTTAAATCAAAACCGGTTGGAGGTTTGAACCATTACACCATCGGTTACATAACCAGCTGTTGAATACCCAATATACAGTAAAAGTGGTTACAAGAAAATTATGAAGCTTGTTTAAATTATGAATACTTGAGCCCCGCCACCACCACCCAACTTTGATGGGTCAATACCACGCCTAACCTATCAGAGCCTTATATGTTTCGTCACTCCAAGTCCCAGGGCTTAGGTTATCGGTTTCCGTGACGGGGCAGCAGATCTGCATGACTATGGAGTTCTTACTGTCTGCTGTTCACCAAACAAATGTGTGTAATAACAACAAATTCGATTGAGTGTCAGTAAAAGGCGGATGAGATAAGCAATTTTGGAGCACTTGTGTGTATCCTTGCGTGCTTGAGGTTGGTTGATCTTTTACAGAGTTGGTGAGACGAAAATACATTTGAATAAAGTGGAATAAAGAGGCTGAAATGGGCCAGATAGCTTTTATTGCCAAGTTCGTTACAAGCTATGGCAAAGTTGGAGCGTGGAGGAGTAAAAGACAGACAGTGTGGTGGATGACGTGTGCTGTGGGTGAACTACAGCATTTGATTAAATGGTTGATGGATCTAGATGTCATACACATATGCTTTTGTAATGAACCAATAAAGGTCACTGGTAAAGCGTAGATTTAATGTGACAAAATGAAAGTGTGTACAAAAAGTTCAATGAAGTCCACGGATACAGATGAGAGCTCTATCTCGAAGAAGGGATTTATCGTAAAAAAATTGGCCAACTTGTTTTAAAAGAATCAGAGTATCACACAGTTCTACGGATAGAAAGTGAAACATTGAAAAGTTAGACCTTTTACTGAAATGCCGATGTGCAGGAGACCATTCGGTAAGCCGAGTTCAACTTCTACGAGAGCAGAGTGACGGAGTTCATTTCGCAATGCATCTTCTGTGCAACCGTTAATTTAGGGTAACTGGATCACCGATATTAAAACACCGCAATAAACCATTTTTGTTATTGAGAACGGGGGGTATTTCCAACGAGCTTACCCATTTCGTTCAGGAGTCATGTATATGTACAGCGCTCGATAGCGAATGAAGTTGGAAAAGTCATTTAAAATNNNNTTTAAAATATTCAGCGACATGAACTATGTAAATCCGGAAAGACGACGGATTATTCAAACTACAATGCAGTATCACCAGCGGATTTGGGCGTTACGACTGTTCCACTGTTAACTTAGATCTAGTGAATAAGCTTAATGTTGATGTGCCCCCGGAGTATCTTCTTTGATTTGCTATTCATAATATTTTTCGAGGAAACTGGCAAGAAGTGAGCACAAATTGGAAAAATCACTTCCATACAAAAATTTCTAGATGAGCGCTAGAACGGAAAGATTTTGTTCAGAATGACTACTGTCAGGCATCAAAGTAGCCAGTTGCTACTTCAAGAGGAAAAAGCTGTGAAATACTGCTTTAATGAGTCAAAAATTAAAATTTTGCACACTTTTAGAAAACCCTTTCCTTAGAAATTCAAACATTACATCCTATCGTCTATCGCTTCCCAACCACAAAAGTATGATGTGCGTCCGCTTGAGTGAATTTTCCGGCTGCAGTTTCACACCACTGGTTCGTCCAGGTTAATTTGCTTCTCATCAAGGAATCACAGGCACGTTAATACCAGCATCCACATAACCCTCGTTTGTGTCCGCAATAAACGAGCCTCTGTGAGACGGTTTTGAGTCCTATTATTTATTCTTTTCATGCATCGTCCAAGTAATTTGCTGCCATGACCCGTCAGAACGGATATTCTAACATCGCAGAGGATGTATCGAAACATCCCGTCAAGTGGACCGCAGTAGGTACAAACTAGACAGACAATAAAACCGATTGGGGTCACATCTGTTTTCACATATAATACGACCAAAACAGAATGAAAAGTGTTACTTGCTGGCCTCCGAAAACTGTCAGAGGATCACAAGCGTAGATCCATAAGTTTAGTCTCCGATTGCAAAATCATACCTCAGAAATGCAGCTGGATCTTGCACTAAATGTTTTAAGTGAAACCATACAATGGACCCCGAAGAAATTACCATGGGTTAGGTGCTAAACAAAATGTCACAAGCAGTCAGGTAATTATCTACATGGTGGAGTTAAGTGTGGTCAGGCATATGGAAGAATCGATTGGCGTTTGCTAACTTAAAATCTTTCACACTACCACGACATGTGGTTTTCAGTCAAGGGTTGGTTGTAAGCTTCAACTACCTGGTTAGTACTGCTATATGATGCACAGCCTTGGCCGTTAGAAGTGATCATCAGTGTTTACACGGAACTGTTTACGCCGAATCACTCGAGAATGGTGACAGCCGATTAAATAATAGCGAGTTTAAACGAAGAGTCAGGGCGCTCCGTTTACTGTGGCGGTAATTGCAGTCTATGCCCCCACTCTACCACCGGATTTGAACATTGAAGACGAACTGTACGATGCATTACACATTTTAGTCGATAGAACCCCAAGGGGTGACATTTGTCTGGTTAGAGAAAACTGTAACGCTCTAGGCAACATAAGCTGGGGAAATCGGACCTCATGAAAAGTTGCTGCAATTTAGTTCATCCCCTTACTTTGGCAGCATTCAATGCGTTTTCTGTCACAGCTACCGTTTGCAACATGCAAAAAGCGTCTCATAACTTGGTATTGCAATTACGACACGCCAAACTGGTTAGATAGTAAACCATTTCGATGAACTTTATCTGTGTAAAACTGTTTTATCTTTAAATACTCAGCTGGTATTTAGGGTAACGAAACGTGACAGATTTGGTCATACAAAGCGCCATATCCAAGTAGATTTTCAACGATTTGCAGTGCATGGAGCATAAACGTAAATAACGCACCGCTTTTGGCACAGGAGTAGTCATTGGATGGAAGTGAATGAAAGCCAAATCCAGGGCTGTTTGCAAGCGTTTGTCGTCTCACAGCGCACACTTTACCTGCAGCTGACAAAATCAAAAATACGGCAGCGTGCAACTATTTCGTGGTGATCATTTCCAAATGGAATTCAAAACGAAAATAAACGATATAGTTGGCGGTCGGTAGGATAAAGAAATCCGATGGAATTCCGCAAATTCCATGATTCATCGGAAAAATATATATGAATGAAGTTGAGCTGCACGTTTTTTTTCAAGTGATGACTATTTATCACCCCATCATCGTTTGGAATCGGAATTGATTGTTCAAAAAACATTTTAGACGCAATTGCTTTCGCAGTTGTGCGAAAAGCCATTCCCTCCAGCCCCTTCCATCGATAAATGCATTCGGGCTCTTGCTTTTACCAGTCCACTTTCGTAAATTGCTTTCACTTTTTTCTCTAGCTTATTCAACCCCGTAACCTAATCCCATCATGTAATTTACCTGTTAATCACCCGTTTCAATAGATTAATAGCTCATTAGTTTGGTTGTTTGACACGAATGTACACAGTGAGCACCTACAAAATGTATGTCATCTAGGATGATGGGGAATCTCCAGTTCTCATAGCGGGATTATATAAGATATCAGCATTTTGTAGTTGAATTAGTAATTGAGAGGCCTAGTTTCTATGGGGGTCATTTGAACTTAGCCTCAAAAGGTTCTGTCCATCACACCAGATTACGGTGTCGTCGGATACCTTATTTACTTCATCACTACATTAAGAGGAATCGTATTTCTGATTAGACGGCCAATACTGTGGCCGTTACCAAAAGGAGCAGCCTTTCCCAGATCACTACATTTTGCTACCCACCACCTCCAGTGGTCACTCCCCAGAGTCATGATGAACTGGTGTTAACTGGAGTTCTGCAGTCACATTGAGCAACCACAGCCTCTGCAAACATCCAGAAAAGCGATAGAGATATAGGAAATCCATTGTTTGAGCTCAGATTGTAAGCCAACAGCCATGGTGGTTTTGATCTCCGTTCCAATAGTTTTTGATTAGCTTCCTGCATTCATCGAAGACTTCGATTGGTGGGTTGACCTGAGAAGAAGTAATAAGAGAGCTCTTCCTCAAAGGTCAATCTGCTGCCGTCGCTCATATTGAATTGTTAATACCCGTTTCCGAAGGATTCATTACGGTAATTTATCAGGGGTAGGCAGGATCTGTTTCTTAACAGAGAGCGTAGTACGTATCTACGGTCGTTATCAAATAAGGACGCAGTCGTGAATGAATCCGAGTTCGCGGCACAATACGGAAATATGATAGATTTGAGTCCTTTGTCGAAAAGAGTTAAGAGATTCCATTCAAAATGGCATAGTTTCCCGTGATAGAAGTTGATGCTTTCAATAATAAACTATGGACAATATAAAGTGAAAATATGTTATCTCCACTCTTCGTAGGTAGACTGATAACTTTGAATGGTAATTTTATTGTTCCAGAGATCCCAGCTAAATGTCCAAGTCACTAAGGACTACCAAAACGTCAATCCTTTAGTTCAAACGCGACAGGTCATTGTAGAGATTAATTTTCTTCTCACGCGCACCAAAATCGGTCGACGCAACGACTAAACACCGGCGATTCGTTATATTTCTTCAGATCGTCCGTAACACACTAGGATATATAACTCACTATCGCATGCTGATTGAAATCCAGAAATGAAGTTAACCGTCAACGTTGATTCTCAGGGCACACAGTAGAATCGAAGCATTGCCAATATCAGAAGCCAAATATATGACACGCGGAAAGTGAAACGTGAGAATTTGGTTGAGCCCGAAGAACACTTGGTGATAGGAAAAGTAGGGGGTCTTGATGGCGTAGGTAGGAAACAAAGTATACATCTAAATTGAGCGTTTCAAGGTTCTAGTAAAAGAAACCTTTTAGTGCCACTTAAATGCGGCTGAGCAAAGAGGACATTTAGATTTTATCAATCCAGTAGCTACTGGCTAAACCCTCGGTTAATCATCCTTATTTGCTCGATTGCGGGTCATATCGTAAGATTTGTGTGCGAGAGGAAGAAGCAAACGGAAGAGAAAGCATGATTTCCAAATTGGCACCTAGGACTTTAAAGCTCTTACTTTGCGACAGCCCACTTCAACGAAATTATTTTTACTTTGGGCCTCCTGGCAGGAGCATATGTAAAGTCCTGTGTAAAATGCAATTTAACGGCATCTTATGTGTAATGTGTTCATGCTACTTGTAAAATAAAGTTTAGCAGGATTAAGTCTCCCCGATCGCCAGAAATCGACTTTGTTGGATTGCCGAATTGAAACCATTATCTCTTCATACACCATCTGGCTCACTCCACCAACTCGTTTAAATGACAACGTCAAAGCGACTTCGAACGTTCTTCATAGAACCTCTTCGCTTCTTAGCCGTCTTACACCATTGTTTGTCAATTGATGGAAACAACTGCATGACTACATTTCGTAGAAACATTATGCAAAACGTTTCCTGTTTTAAATGAAACGCCCATTCGAGTAGCATCTATCTGACTTGGTTGTCTGGAGTCTTTGGCACAGAACGGGTCGACAACTTGCCAAACTCAAAGCGCTTCCTGTGTTTACTTGTGACACAGGTATATGGGTAATAACCTCAAAGTGGAGCGAATGGATAACTTTTTAATCGCATCCAACTGCAACCACCTCAGAATCATTAGCCCGGACTCTGTACTGCATATGCTAGTCACCGATAGTATGTTAAACAAATATTAGGGCATATCAGGTGAATTTCGGTATTTAATACTTCTGCACGACCGGTATTACACGGATTCCCTCAAGGAGGCGGCTTTATTCGAAGCTCTCGTTCAAAGTTTCCATATTCTACAGAGAACAAATGAATTATTTAAGTGGTTTCATTTTACGAGCGTTAGCTTGCCGTGTTTGCATAGGATATTCACCTTCTTCTCAGTCGATTAGGCCAAATTTAATAAATAACGATGCAACAACATGATGCAACAACAGGATAACATAGTTCCATCGGAAAAATCCCGGATTCACTGGACAACTTGAAATGCTACACGGAACGTGATGGAAAACGTCACCCAAACAGTCGACTATTGATGACTGACCGTCGGCTCTTTTATGTGTTTCCCATTTTGAAGAAGAACAGATAAAACATCGTCAGCAGTACCGACATCGGCCATCAATGTCGCATGCTCCAGAGAAGCTGTTTAAGCACAATAAACATATTGAAATGTTATAAGTGGAATGCCATATATGGCTATGTACGTAAACACGACAGGTTAGGTAAGTTAGGTTTGGCTTTAGTATACTCACCGAAGAATGAATGACGAATGAAAGAATATGGGGCGGGGTATGATTAAAAGATACAAGATGAAGACATGTGAGCACAGAAACAGTTGAGTAATCAAAAACGGTCAACTGCGGACCTCAAAAAGTTGAGGATGGTTTCCTAATGCGATGTCAAAACGTTATGCAGTTGAACCTCAGTCAAACAAGTGGCTTAAAAGCGTTACGTCAAATTGAATTAAGAAAGATGGGTTTTCAATGATCCGGTGTCGGGAATGAGTGAGATGATGGGATGGAAGTGCGGAGGGTTGATAGAAAGGGATTACCGTCTCACTAGTGACCGCATCCCGAAGACCTTTCTCTGCACACAACTACTAGAGTTTAATCGGCCAATAATTACCACCTCGGTGAAACCATGCATCTTTCATCTTCGAGGAATGATGATGATGTGGAATGCTTCCAGTTTGCCCATACAGTTTCCGGTGTCCTCAAAACATTTCACCAGTGAGCTTACTCCAAATTCCTCGAACTGCTAGTCCATTGAAGAAGAAAGATGAAACTAGAGGTGACCGAATCGTTGAACGTGTCTATGTCTGAATGAATTTGTGAATTGAATAATCGCTGATAGATGGACTCAAATGCCGTACAGAGTCGACAGTTAACCGGTTGCAATTACATCGCCTCCTTCGAATGATAAACTAATAAAAGCGGGTTTTTTTCTAGTTCTAGTTATTTGGTCCAGTTTATGTTAGGCGTCATGCGTTTTTGGATAAAGCGCGAGGACTAGCCATTGGTGGGCATAATATTTCTGATTTGACTCTCCAGCAGTTCCGTACTACCAGGGTTCTTGTTAAACGACTTTTAAATGTATGGAACAAAAGCTTTGGAAGTGTGAACTCTGGTCTGTCCACGTACACTTGCATTGAATTGACGTCTGGAGTTTTCCATCGCTCATTGTAGTTCTTAACACGTCTTGGATTGGTGATGAGTGACTACTCGGCATTCCAGTGAATTCCGTTCAAATGTTTAGACAGAACTTTTATTCAGATTGTGAAACGTTCAGTAGCCTCGGTGGGATTCGAACCCACGCATGGACGCCGCCTACGCCTTTGTACAGCGCAAGCTGTGCCAGCTGAGTAACGTGGGGTGGGTTTGAATCCCACCGGGGCTACTGGAAGTTTTACAATCTCACCATAAGACTTCAGTCTGCTAAACAACAATGTGAAGAACCTTTGTATTGGTTTCGTTTGTACTCATTTATGATGCAGTATGGAAATACCGGCACTGTAACATCATGGATTGCAGCTCACTTTTAATATCTTATTTAAGTTTTGACATAAACGTGCCATCTAAGATGGCTTCAAGTCGGCTTTTATGGCCACTCTATCTATTTTACTTTAATCGAAACCATTTTTTTCATCGATACTGATGTGACGAATTTTGAACGAAAACCGGTATGTCCCAGGATAGAATAATCGACATCAAATTAGTAATTCAAGCTTTGAATTAGAGGACGTTCATTCACACGAGGCCTGATTTTTATGGTATGAGTGCATTTTCAAGCCAAGTGAAGAGGGTGCTGTCTACTGACAGATCTGTACGACCGTTACGAGATACGCGTAGCGTACTTTTTACGAGGATTTGCACAACATTCACCACTAATCGAACCACTAAATTTACCATGCTTAATTTGTTGATTTGATTTCAACCATGACCGAATACGTGAGTGTTATTCTTATTTGATTCCCTCATACACTCACTCACATATGATCGCTTTCTGTCTCACCTCTATTGAGCATTCTGTTTAGTTTTGTTAACGGACTGGCGTGTGTGCATGTGGGACCCAACATCACAGTTTTCGCTTAGTTGTTGTCGTCGTCGTCAAAACCAACAGATCAAGGCATCAATTATGACCAATCTATCGATTTCTACATCCATGGTGGGTTGTTTTTATTGGTAAATTTTACATGTTAGAGATCTGATACACTGTCGTTATTTTCACTTTACGCGTTTCGTGATGGTAATGATTCTCAAAACTTTCTGATCTTTTTGACAACAGTTTATCATGTGCTCAAACGTTTGGTGATCATTGGCATGATTTCACTTCGGAGTGTAGATTTTTTCTGTCTCCCTTATCCACACACACACACACACACACACACACACACACATACACACATATATATATCCCAACCTCAAGGCAAGTAAACTTTATGAGGGGATGGAATGAATGCACAGTGGTTCATTATGACATGTAGACGTGCTGCACTCACCACTGCACAACCATAGTGCCAGTTTACACCTACCCTATCCGGGTTGAAAATCGTCAGCGGTTCACACTTACTGAGTGGGTGGCTACTCGAACTCGGATATGCAGCGTTGGGAGTCCCATGCGTTACCAGACTCCCCGGTTTTCTGAATGCACTTCTAATCAATGATAGCTTACTATTTGTTTGTGTTTATCGGATGAGAATGAAATTGAATAATTAGACATTGGTTCATCAGAAAACGTCGTTTTTTACCACGCATACAACTTTTTCACGTTTCCATTATCATCTAATTTGTACTCAAAACCTGCCAGATTTTAGGAAGAAAACTCCAACTCCAGTAAGCTCAGGGCGTTCCACAACTTGTAATCGAGCATTTGCTTAGTCCCCGTTGCAATCGCAACGTGCACAATGATGTTGATCCACTTTAAGCAGTTGCAATCAATCTATACAACCACGTAACACCGGACGNGGACGCTTCAGGCATGTACACTGTTCAACTGACGCACGATGAACGGACTGTGTTCCCACCCACCTCCTCACGTACATCTGAGTCCCCGGTGCACGTTCTTGCGGATTTCGAGGTTCAACTTCCCCCCCTGCTGTGTGAAGACTATAGTTTGTACTTGCTTTAGAGCTAAATAAGCCTATACACACGGTTTGCGGTTATTGATCTGCAGTTTGTCTCATACTTCTTAAATTTGACCGTCAAATGTCATCACTGAGATTGAATGAAGCAAATCACCGACAATTATGATATATCGCGAAAATGATATGTAATACTGCATTTCAAGGTCTACTGCCTCTCTCGCTTGATCCCCAAAAAGTGCGGCCCTTGGTGGTTCAAACAAGTTTTCAACTTTTGTAAACAACCACTTCGACGGGACTGTGATATGGAACACCGAGAAAATAACACTTGGTTGCCACAGCTTCAAAATGTTCTGTGATGTATTCGTATAGTTTTACTGATGATAATAACATTAATCCGGTGTTTTATTCGCAGTTACTTGCGGTATTGATGTATATATTTATCACCGGTATGCGAGCAAGCTTGGCGCCAACGCAACAACAAGAATAACAGAAAAAGGGGGGATACATCGCAATGTAAAAAGGTGTGGAGAAAGTGATATGGATTTGGATTGATCATCCTCAGTTAAGACCTTTGCGAATAGGTTCTAGTTCGTACACACAACCTCACCCTGAGTAAACAATAGGTTAAAGCTTCAATTTCGTAAAGAAAGCCTGTTAGCAGTTTCCACCTCGAGAATCACCTATGTCGTCCTGGCGGATTAAAAACCGGAGCAACTCAATGAATACGCGTTACAAGTAAGCTCCAAAAAGGGGGCACTTCTCGTCTGATGCTGCTTGGATTTGCTGTTAATTAGACGAAGTGGAGACTGTTCGCGAAAACGGAAGCTGAACTATGGTAGGTCCCTATCAATAGACTTACGTTTCTATGCACCAAACAGAAAAGAAACCATTAAACCTTAGTAAGTTAAACGAAGTTAGCTGATCGTTACTTGGCTAAATCATGCAAAAGATATTGTGTAAAGAATTAAAATATGATCAGAACAGTGCTCTATACTCTTTTGTTTGTTAACCTTTTAATCTTCTCTTTTTGTCAATGACTTTTTCTTTCGACTCTGTACGACATCAGTTAGTCAGTGGACGAACAGGTCAGAGATGGAGAAATGTAGGCAACATATTTCAATCCGGCGGTAACTGTGCATGAAGCAACTATCCGCACTAATCAAAATCGTGTTATTGAATGCATTTGCATGACTATCCCAAATGAAAATCTGACTAGGTCAAGGTACAATACATGCGCTTTATCTTAACGAGAAGAAAATATGCTACATCGATACCAGAAACGATCATTTTCAGTCTATACTTTTGTGGCACCGCAGACCTACTGCAGAACAAACGGACACAAAGCTACACCCATGTTTAGATGCCACTGCACCACCGACGTTTCCTCTGGTCTCCTGCGGTCAGAATATCATATTCGTTGCACACGTATTGTTTGGAAGTTCCCTGAACAACTAACTGTTGCAGATGGAATAAAAAGAACATAAAATATGTATTCTCATTGCTATGTTGTACAAAATCATCACATACTGTTGAAAATAACTCAGTCCTGAAGTGTCAGGGTTACCTTTCATTTAGGTTCACAAGCCACGAAAAAAGCGGTTAGGGCATGAAACATCATCGCTAAGAATACATGATAAAGGGCTCATGAACTAAAAATAATTAGCTGACTCAAAGCAGATCGGCACTTGTTGATTGGCAGAAAGTGAAGTCACATTACTAATTTTTCAAATCAATTAAGATGGATAAAAGTTCATGCCACAGCTGCAACCGATTTGCATCGTCCGCTTTCAATTTGGATGCCACGGACTGCGAATGTGCTCCGGCATTCAGAGCCTCCAAATCGCTTGGATTGTATTCTATATGAACACCGCTAAGTATACCCATACCTTTGCCCAAATGGGAGAGGATTATTGCCGGGTCACTCGAATTGCCACTGTAAATTAAAAGTGGGAAACACAAAATGATTTTATATTAGATCATAAGTACAGGATGAATATAGAAAAAATGTGAAAAAATGCAGAATTCGACGAGATTACCAAACGGTCTGCTCAATTTGTCTACGTCAACATACTAATAAACCAACCCTATTCTATCACCTATGCAAATCTGCGCAAAAAATCAATTCAAAGGTTGGTTTCCACAAGGAAACAGTCGGCCTCATAAATCATTAAAACATGTATTTGCAAGCTTTTATCTTACATATATATATATATATATATATATATATATATATATTGACCGACAATCTATACACCACCGGAGTTTTGTGTTTGCCTGTAATCGTCCATTCTGCTGTGTCATTCATATTTCACACAATCGCAGACCCTTTTGATCCTTCCAAAAATTCTACTTGGACGTTGAGTTGTTCGGTATCAACTATGACACTCATTGCGAAGCAGGACTGCAAGAGTGGCATAAATTGTTTTTTTATATACACCCGGCTGCTTATGAAGACAAGAAAATAAAAGTATATTTACCTTTTACAATCCACTATTCATCGCAATATGTTGTTAAAAAATCCAAAATCATCTTTGAACTCAGTACCCCAACAACATTGGTACTGCGCAAAAGTTAACTTACCTTTTCGACTATCCACACTAGATTACGTCAGTGTAAAACTGTCGGTTTTACCACGGGGCGCATGGTGAAACTAGATGTAGATTTGATCACATGCTCATGCGTGCTTCATCCGACGGTTCACTAAAGGACACTTTCTTCCAATAACTGAACGCGATACTGCTAGGTTGCCCATACCAAGGCCAAAACACATTTCCACTCGAAAACAGTGAGAAATGTGCGACGCTGATGGACAAGAAAACCATAAGCATGTCAAACGGCTTACCCATTTTAGTATAGAGTAAAAAGTTCTGTTGAACAGCAAGGGACCGGATTAAAGCTCCTCTGAAGTAGAGCTGAGCACGGAGATAATTCGACAGAGGGACTAACTGAATACTAAATAGTATGATCTCACCAAAGAAAGCTGCCAGCAAGAGCCCCTCTCAGTCCTGTCTGGACCACCGGATTCGCCGAAAACTAACGTTAAATGTCAGAAACCATAAACTTCAATATTAAAAACAATCTTAGACTTCTCAGACAAAAAACCTAGTCCGTCTCATGCAATCTGAATCAGGCAAGCAACAAATAATAATGATCACACGATGAATTCACCTTTAAGATTGAATCAAATCCTTCATTACTCACTTAAAATCAGTAGTCAGGTTATGAATGTTTCCAACTGAGTCATATCCGTGGAGGCTAGTGCTGAGAGGAGCAGGGTCTGTGGGCAGCAACAAACTAGCAAAGATGGTTTGTGCTATATCGTGTAAATAGAAAATGAAAAACGGTTTGATCAGCTGCCGGATGGCGAAGAAGGTAGCATGCTTGCGTTCTACCTATGAGGTCCCGGGTTCGACCCCCAGTTGGGTCGATGGATTCGCACTGCTGATGAAACCAAACCAGGTCGAAACAGCTGTCCAGTGCTTCCTGGCTTTTCATTTCACGCTTCATTTGCTATATACTCAACGAATTCCCATTTGAACTAATGACCCTGTTGAGCAGCGTTCTCAACACAGTAAAAAGGATAAACAGGAGGAAAGAACATTTCAGTATCTCACACAATCTCTCTTCGACCTAACCACCGAATGCAGCTCCTACAGAGACACTACGGTTAAATCACGTGACGATCGATTTAATTGAGATTCTTAGTGACTTCCAAACCGAGGACAAACTACGACTGCACCTTGATGGCACCTGAACAATATGCTTTGACTCGAAAGGAAAGCAGCCTGAAAACCAAAGTAAGAGTATCCCTTACATCAGCCTGCCCTATCTTGCTGTACTTCTGCTAAATTTGGTCACAGAATGTGCCAGATGAAGATGATCATAATAATAGTTATAATAAAGACAATAAAGATGATGCAATTTATTTGACCACTGCTACCTAAGAACCATTTTGCGAGTCAGATGGTAAAATCACTTTCGAACGAAATAGCTAGAAACACTATTTTATTACCGCATGCTATTGTTTGATTGCGTCTTTGTAAAAAACTGTGACCTGAAAAGCATTCCTACCTTCAACTTTCCGTTCCAACTGGTGCTGTCGCCCCGCTGTACAAATGAAACCTTGGTGGAACAGCGTAGGCGATGTCTCAGAACACGTTACTGGACTGGTCTCTGCAACGCACAGTTAATCTCATTGTTCACAGTTTACCGTGGACCGCGGAACAATATGGTTTAGGGCTGTTGGCTGTCCCTAGCGTGGCGAGAATTTTTCGCGACAATCGGTATTGTGTAACCGCTCTCATTGAATAGTTCTATTTGTTTTTCACGGCATCATGCGAGCAGTGACGATGTACACAGACAAGTACTGAGCAACCCGCTAAATAGGATCGTAATTTTTGTGGCAAGGCTTACTGCAAGGCGCTATCTTACCCCCTTGTCTATTTTCCGCTTAAATTATCTCTATTTCTGTGAGCAATTCTTTTATTCTCGTTAAGTATGCAGTCGATATAATATTCGAACTGCTCTACCCTAATCCATCATTTCAAACCACTCTAAAAGAAGACATGTCAGAGATAGTTGAGTGGCCTCAGTAAAGAAACCTCCGTATGAACCCCGAAAAATGCAATAACGTAATTTCCCCCCTTTTGAAAGGTCAAAAGTATGATGAACTTACAAATACCAGCCCACTTTTGTATATCTTCAGTGACCGGATGGATCAACAACCGTCTGTCAAATACCTTGGCATTATTTTCAACCGTAACTTCGCCTGGTGTGACCACGTCAACGACGCTTTTCTGAAGGTCAGGAGACACACGTTCTATGTTTCACGTTTTAAATCACCTTGTCCCAAATCATCTCATAAGGCGTTTAGTTCCTGCTTGCGTTTTTAACCCACTGGCTTTATGGGTCCCCCGTTATCTTCCGCAGTCTTTTTAACAAGGACCTCAAACTCATTTCTCGATCGCTTAAGTTTCTGTCGGTATGTAGTCTTATACCATGGTAACATCTGGTACAGCAAGTGATAGCACACCACCTCAAGTCCTGTAAAACACAATCCAATAGGATTTTATCCAAAATTTATTCTGCTCTTAGTCCGTGTCTTTCTTACTCATTCACCCCTTCCAATTATAAATTTACAAGGGCACACACTGAAGCTTACAGGCGCTCCATTGTATTGTATCTCGCCAGATTTCTTACAAATGATAAACTCGTTACAGAAAATCTGAGCAAGATTCTAGACTACACTAATCATAAACAACCTGGTACGCCACTGGTTTTTTTTGGCTTCTTTTAATTGCTGTATTACATTAAGCTTTTTTATTGTTGACAAACTGTGGTTATGTGGTTGTTGAATATCCCCCCTTCGAGTTGAATAAAGCCATTCCTTGTCATGACTTGACTTTCAGACACGGTGGTGGACAGTTCATAACGTGGTGGAAAGATGTGCAACACCTGAAGTTTGCTTGGATTCAAGTGCTCATACACGAGTTCGTCGCGAGGGTTCGAAAACTCCTGGAAGCTTTTGGTTAAAAGCTTCTAGGGAAGCTGCAACGGTTTATACATGAATGCTTGGGACGCCAAACAACATATGTACACACCCAGCAAAACAAGACGAACGCATAAGAAAAAAATACAAGAATGGAGATTATGCAAAAAAACAGAATCATATAACATTAATATTACACAATCCTCAATATTACACAATTCTTTTTCTATCTATGGGCTTTATCATGAGCATTCTTGTGTTACAGGTAGATTATATATGCATATTTAGGGGAATGAACTTTAAAAAGATCAGGTTTCAGGGAAGCGCAAGCACAGTACATTAAATAAGCAATTATGATGTTTGGCTTACACATGTAAACTCACTAGTTATAAAGAACTGTCGAGTTCTTCCACTCCACTGAGCGGAAAGTGCACCCACCGTTGAAGTAGGCAAGCGCGGCTGGAACACTTGCATTTGTACTCCCAATATCGGCTCGAACGACTGACACGGCACTACTGCCCGTTTCACTATTGTATTTAAAACCGGGAAAATGAGGTCCAACCGCATCTCCTGTTTGGGGATCGACATGAATATTTTGAGTGCAATTAGAAGTTACCCTCAAATAAACCAATTGAGCGATCGCCCACTACTTCAAGCGGCCCATTTTCATCAAACACACAACGCGAAGAGGCAAAATAGGCTCCAGCACAGAGACCGAGGTATTTTCCTCCTGATTGAATATAATCACGTACAATAGCACATCCTTCGGGTTTCAGCGATGAGAGAAATCCAAGATCATATCCGCCACCAAAACACAAAAGAGCTGTCTCGTGTAACCTATGCCGCGATCGCAACAATTCTCCATTTGTTTGTATGACCTCAAATTTGTCTGAGACCGTATTTAATGCACTTAATAGTTGATTCATGGCAAAAGAACCGGATCCGACATCATTGTAAACTTGAATTAGCTTCATGA
>UZAN01046713.1:0-12335 GCA_900618425.1 Echinostoma caproni
AAAAGGGGCGGCTTCCGGGAGACTGGAAGGTGGCAAATGTGGTCCCCATACACAAAGGTGAGGATAGAAACCAGGCTGCAAATTGTAGGCCGGTGAGTCTAACCTCAGGACCACTAAAAGTAATGGAAAGGCTACTGAGGGACAAGGTGCTGGCCCATGTCTCGCGCCACCGTCTGCTATCAGCCAACCAACACGGGTTCTTGAGGAGGAAATCCTGTCTCACGAATCTATTGGTATTTCCCGATGAGATAACCGACAGGCTGGATAAGGGGGAGAGGGTGGAGGTCTACTACTTGGACTTCCAAAAGGCGTTTGACTCTGTAAACCATAGGCTACTGCTCCTGAAGTTTAGGATCTTCAAGATCCACCCACCACTGATTACATGGACAGAAGGCTTCCTGAGGGGAAGATCTTTCCATGTTAAAAATAGAAGGGACCAAATCGATGAAAGGCAGGATAGCTAGTGGAGTCCCACAAGGATCAGTTCTAGGCCCTCTCCTTTTCCTAGCCTAGGTGAACGACTTGCCGGCGAGGTTGGAAAACCCAGCATTCATGTTCGCTGACGACCTGAAACTGGTAGGCTCCCCCTCAAATCAGTCCATGCAGAGAGATTTGGACACTCTCATACGCTGAACGCAAGACTGGGAGCTACCGCTCAACGTGGCCAAGTGTAGACAGCTCGTATAAATTGGAGACACAGGCCCGGCACGGTGGATAAACACTGGTAACCCAGTAGAACTCCAAAGGATTGACGAAATGAGGGACCTGGGAATTCAAGTCACAAATAGCTTCAAAGCAGGGAAGCAGTACCTACTGGCTGCACGTAAGGCAAACAACGCCTTGTACCAACTGCTGAGAACTGTGGTCTCGCGGGATTCGGAGGTGTTGTTGCCCCTGTATAAAGTGTGTGAGACCACACTTGGAATACCGCATCCAAACATGGTCTCCATACCTGGAGCGTGACAAAAAGGTCCTAGAGGCGGTCCAACGTAGGTTCAGGAGGTGCTTCCCCCACCTTAGGGGCCAAGACTACCCAACCCGTCTGATTGCGCTGAACCTATTCTCTCTAAAGCGGAGGCGCCTCAGGGGTGATCTGATCGATGCCTTTAAAAGCATAAAAGGCATAACTGACACGGGTGCTTCACTGTTCACTACCAGTGACAACGTGGCATTACGTGGGCACTCTTTGAAACTGGCAAAGGAGCGTTCTAGGCTGTAAGTTCGAGCACCGTTTCTAAAATTCCGTGTAGTGAACAACCGGAACAAACTCCCAGAAGCAGTTATCACAGCAACGAATGTGATAAGCTTCAAACACAAACTGGATGACTGCTGGCTGAGTGTATTCTCTGATTCGGAGTGATCAGTGCAAGGTAAACCATAGGCCAACCTGGAATTCCCTATCGAAAGTTTAGACTTATTTCTCGTTAGTTTTCCTATCACCCTATTCCTTTTCCATAGATAACTTTTATTTTCTATCATTTATGAAGTAAAACTCTTGCGTTCTCCAAGTCTTCATTTACACCTTATACTTACTCGCTGGTAGAGCGTGCCTGGCTTGAAGGTCTCGCATAGAAACCGGTTCAGGCGATGACCCTTTGTTGACCGGAGCCTACTTATATTACCAATTAAACATTCCAACATCTCGTTTGTACCTCAAGCTGACGGTCATCCAGAAACCTGAAGAGAAGGATCACAAAACTTCTCCTGCAGTCGAAGCACATTGGGATCGCATCAGAGATCACAAGTGCAAGGGACTGGACGCATTGGCAACAGCCGCAAGTCCTGTGTAACCGACCGACGGACCGACCGACCTTGAAAAAGTTAATGTAGCCGCGCACTTAGATATTTGCACGTATCTTCGTGCGGATGGGTGGAATTTTGAGGTGATGGCTATGAATGAAGTAAAGAGTTTGAGTGTCTGTTTGAGAATGCATTTCTTCGTTTAGAAACCAGTGATAAACGATAAACCCCTGGAGGATGTTTATGATGTGCGACAAAAGATTGGCGAGTACGTTGATCTAATATTTTAAAATGTTTCGTAGTGGTCATTTTGCGGAAGTTAACTTATGTGTTTGTCGGGAGTCCCAAAAAGAATATGCTGCGAAGTTCATTTTAAAACAAAGATTCAATGCAACATCAACAGTGGGAAAAGAAAACAAAGGCACACACCAAGCGGATATTGACCGAGAGGCTTTCATCCTCACGAACCTCAAACATGAAAATATTGTTAAGCTTCACGAAGTTTTCCATTGTGATGATGCTGTAGTGTTAATTCTGGATTTGTAAGTTGATTTCTTGCTCCATTTAGTTTGCTGTACATATGCTATATATATATGTTATAAATATTTATAACATATGCTATATATGCAATATTGCATATATATATATATATATATATATATATATATATATATATATATATATATATATATATATATATGCAATGCGCTTTGCATTTACAGGTGTACTGTGTGCTGAATTTCATATGCATTTGGTAGTCATATTGACCGAATGAGCATTTTTTTTAACTAATGAGCATTACAACCTCTATTAATAATGACAATTGATGAAAATTTTTATTTTTATTACATCTGTTTAGATTATTATAGCAAGTAACTGAAATCACTTATTTATAGAATAATAATCTATATATCCCCATGCAACATGACAATCCGCTGAGCGTTCCCTGGCAGTCTCCTGTGAATCGTTTGAGTGACCCCTCCACAGTTCCACGATCGTTCCTACTTCTTCGGCGAAGGGCTGCACTAGGGACTGTGAAATATTTTCTCACAGACTTTCTGGTAAAACTTATAAGCCCATCTCTAAGAAACCAAATTTCTCAGAAAACTTCCATTAACAATATCGAAACGCTTATTAACAAGGTTATTACGCGTACCCTCTCTCATGCACTACTATCTAGCTAGTCGCCAGTATCAACAGAATATTCCTCTTTCTTTCATTCCCGGTCTTGAATGAGTACCCTAATTACAATCGCTTGTGAAGCTAGTCACAAGCCATATAGAGTTAAGAAAAACAGCCATCTAAATTGAGTGACAAATATTTACTGCATTTCATTGGTAAATATGTCAATATAGACAAGAATAAGTGTGTATATCTTCGGTTTTCTCATTCATTGAGACTGCTCCAGCTCCGGATCAGTTGAATCTGGAAGTAATTAGTGAAGAAAATCCAAATGATTTTATTTCAAGTTGAATTATGACGCAGTAGAAATGGATAACTTTTATCAGGTTTACCCAGAACCCCGGAATCAGTTGGTCGACTTATTTGAGCCCGTCTTTGAATGCATTATTGAGTGGACTTCACGCTGGCATTCTGGTATTTATAGCTCACTACATCACCTGTACCTATTGGAACTGAGCTTGGCGAAAGTCATTGGAGCTATTTTGTTACACGCGAGGGCTGATTTGCCATTAACACCACTCCAGTAAAGAAATCTAAGCATCGATACCAANCAAGAAAAATAATCGCAAACTATCCCAAAGAGAAACTCTGGCGGATTTCGCACCCGTTTTTGAGAGCATATTGATCTACAAAAACAATAATAGTCATATGTGGACACTATAAATTCGTAGAAGTCGGATAACTGGAGCATTGCTTAAAAGTCTTCGTGTTCCTCCATAGTCCTGACCGGAATGTTACTTATCATCAGACTGTAGGTTTTGAGGGCCTTAATATATTTCATCAAAACATTTAGGTTCTTGTGCAAATCGGCAAGCATCAGCTGAGTTACTTGATTTTAATCTGAAAATCATAAACGAGTCATAATGGCCGTTTGCTAACAGTAACTCATCTCTCACAGTTCTTGCCTGGGGCTACTGCGGGGGTTGATGTCCTGTTTTCCATGTTTCTGTTTGCTAATTATAAATTAACAAAGAATAGTGTTATTAACAATTACTCGACAGTGCTTATGAATGGCATCCGATGGAGTGTTGAGGCTACTGGAAGAGAAGACATATTATTGTCAATCTAATTATAATAATTTCTCCCGGCCTGTCACGGTACAGGTGACAGTCGCGTTTTGCATCCCTCAATTGTAAGGTAGACACATCTTCAATTACTAGGGAACTTAGCGACCGATCTCAGTAGTTAGTTTCTCTTGACCTCTATGGAAAACCAATATAACTACTGTCTAAGAGAAATCTTGGTTTACTAAAACGTCCTGGATGAAATGACTAATTTGCGGCTTTTGCTTACCGGAATCTGTTCATCGGTATGATTTCATCGCTCAATGGAATTAGCATCTGATCCTTCAGTGTAGTTTTTTAACCAAGCGCTTTTTAATGGGCGTGTGCAGAAATTAATTTAAGGAATAAGTCATCAACTATCCTGTGAACGTTGACCTTGTGCAATGTCGAGGTTACTGGTCACGGTTCATACATATCCACCAATTTAATGTTTTGGGCCAAATCTAATTTTAGCCATAACGTGCGATCGTCTCCAACCAGCCGTGATTTTCGAAACATGGATACTCAACAGTCGTCAACAAACCCAGTGACTGCAGACATCAGTAAATTGAAAAGCAAAAAGCCAAGCAATTTATAACTATAAGTAAAACATGTGTATCACTGGACAAACACGTTTGTATTCTCCAACACTATCAGAATGCCTTTAGCCTGAATGTTTTTGAAAGTTGTTTTCTTTCTGCAGTTGGACAAATAGCTGCATACGAATATCTGTTATTGTGACAAAACAATTGGAGATACGAAAATATTCTCAGTTCTGAGAATGTACGATAGGAAAAAGCGTTTCCGTTCACATTCATGTTAACTGATGTTTCGCCATTGGCCAAAGCATAACAATTTGGATGGCTTGTAGAGAATAGTGTATGGACATTATTGAAACCTTATCCTTTGAGTCCACTATTTGAAATATCAGACGACAACGTGTCCTCACTGAACAGAACTTAGGCGTCGTCGGAATACTTGTTAAGCCACAGGATTTCTGCTAGTAATGCATCTTATGATATATTGCATGAAAGACTGATATAGTAGAACCATGCATTCTAATGTCTTCGCAAACGTGTGGCCAGCTGTACACACAACTTTAGAATTTCCATACAGTCGCATAAATTGTATGATCGTCTTTCGAATAGTCTTTTGTGCATACTCAAGGTACATTTTGGGCCATAATGGGCTGCACAATATGTAAACAATGACGAAGAAATGCATGAATTTATCCTTTTCCCGTAATGGCCAAGTCTCTACACCGTATAGTAGTACTGATTGAACTGCTGCAGCATATACTCGACCCTTCACAGATGACTGGATGTCGCGACGGCGCCACAGATGTCCCAAGTTGAAAAATGCCAACCAAGTCTTATGCGCGCCGACACTTCATCTGTGATGCGCCCACCAGGTGAGATATAGCTGCCCAGATAGCAACACTTGTCTACTTTCTCTACAACCTCCCCGGTCAGGGTGAGGCTGGGTGTTGGATAAACCCAATCCTGTAGTAAAATTTTACACTTTGAAGGTGCAAAACGTATACCGATGATGGATACATTAGCACTCAAACTATCCAGAAAAGCTTGCAACTTACCTGAATTTTCATTTAGTGGCGCAATGTCGTCTGCATACTCTAGATTAGACAGCCTAGCACATGGAACTAAATCAATGCCAACTTTCCTCGCACGAGGATAGGGCTGTTTCAAAAATTAAATTTTTAACGAAGTTGAATAGAAATGGACAGAGAGGGCAACCCTGTTGAACACTACTATCTGTAGTGAACTCGGGTGAAAACGTGCCGTCAGCTCCAACTCGACTTCGGCTATTGTTGTAGAGGAATTGTAATATTGAAACAAACTTCTCGGGCACACCCTTCAGGGAAAGGCAGCGCCAGAGTTTAGAGCGGTTGACTGAGTCGAAAGCCGCTTTCAATTCTAGGAAGATGGAAACGGTGGGTCTAAGAAAGGAGTGTCTGCGTTCTAGGATTTGATGAAGAATAAAGATGTGGTCGATACAACCTAGATCAGGTCTGAAACCGGCCTGGTTCTCATGTGTGCACTCTTACTTTCGGCAGACAATAGGTGGAGTATAATCCCAGGGAGAAGTTTGGAGATGATGTTGATTAAACTAATTGCTCTGTGGTTTTCACAAGAGGATATTTTGTTGTAAATCGGTATGATCATTGATTCACACCATTCACATGGAATCTGTTACCTCCCCCACACTGAGCCAAAGAGTTTCGTTAACTCTGAAACCAAGGCTGCCCCTCCATCCTTAAAAACGGATGGGCAGAGCAATTCTGAGCCGGAGACCTTATGCCTTTTGAGATAGCTTTTCCTAGAAACTTTCAATACAGGTGGAGGGCTGGCATTATTCACGCACTTGCGATGGAGGGCGATAGTTCAGATGTTGATGGGGGTCATTTGAACTGAGCCCCAAAATGTTCAGCCCATCGATCAAGACGACGTTGCTGATCGTGAATCTGCGTGCCATCGGATTCCTTAATTACCTCACGCCTATTTTCCTGGGGCCCGTGTTCCTAATTAAACGACAAAGATTGGGTGTACGCTTTTTTATCTTATAAAGTTCACCTGAACTGACCCAGCTGAAAGTTTTGAGGTTTAAACCAAATACCCCTAGGTTAAAATTGTTTTAAGAGTGGCAATAAAAATTTAGGGTGCTTGTAGCGAACAATCCAGGTGTTTGTTCCCATGTATGGGTGTTAGATTGCACCTGAGGCATGAAAGTGGAAATGAAAGACAGCTATGCCCATCAAATCCGTTTCCTAATATTTGCGAACTAGGAGATCCAGTGTCTGTTAACATTCCATTGAGCGGAGCATTTGAGGTGCAAACTATACCTTATTCACTGTAATGAAAAACGAAGTGTTAAAACACTGCTAAATTTTGATGACCCACTTATTGGAAACAATCCATCCAAGGACTGTTTTCCACCTGAAGATTTGATGAAAGAAGAATTGGCTGTAAAATGGTTCATTACCGATTGACAACAATTTTACGAATGAGATACAATTTACAATTTTATTGTTGATTTTTGTCAACGGAGTGATATATGTTCATGAATAACCTATTTAGACAACAAATGAGTGGAAAGTAGTATCATGTACATATGTTGCACAGGGCATTTATTTTCCTCAAGTGCACATTTCGCACTTATGAAGAATATTGTTCAAGTTATTTGCAATTCCTTAGGTAATCTGAAATGTCAAGCTGTAACCTAAAGCCCAGGCAGCCATTGTGTGGCCACAGCGGGCTTCCTGAAATTTGATTGTATATCTGTTGATTTTATGAATATTCAGTAGAAAATGGAAGTTAAAAAGACATTTTTTAATTTTTTATTAAAATGAAAAGGTGGGATTCAGAGTTTAGATTGAAAGCAGAATACTAAACAATGGCTAAGTAATAATAACAAATTAAAGAACTACAGTTCTTTCCATAGACTGAAGCATGTGCATGCTGAACCATATGTTTTATGATGTTCATCAAAATAGAAAGAAGTTCTGACCAGCTGTCGTAGATGATTTAAACAATAGTTTTATCTTTCAATCTTAACATGAAAATCATTCTTTTATTCTGTCCAATTACATAGCATCTCTTGTTGCTAAAAGTTTCGATCATTATGCATTTTGAAGGTAGGTTATGTATTAATAAAATAAGGCATATGTAAAACATCCTTTTCCTTTTATCCATTTCATCAACGCAAGAAGACATATGTGGGCAGAATTGATATTGGCTATCAATTTCGCTCGCTCTCATTCAGCTGCAAACGCACATTTATATGATCATGTGAAACGAAGAAACATAAGAGTTGAAATGAATCATTTGAAGGAGGTGGTGGAAAAGTGAGTTGCGTGATTTGTGTTTGGTTAGGGGTCGAGTTCAAGTTAGATGACAAATTTTGGTAATCAAAAGATTTGTTTAACTGTGTAGTACTTATTTCAGAACATTTTTGCAATTCATTTTGCAGACCGAATTTCAAGGAGTATTCCTGAGTTAAGCAACACAATATCTCATTCAAGATGACAATGTGAAACTTTGCCTTCCATTGGTATCCTTTAGACACGTAGTTTGCTGAAGAAAATGAAAGTGCATTTTCCATTTTTAGAGTCACCGGAGGAGAATTGTTTGCCCGAGTGGCGGAGTGTGAGCGACTATCGGAGGAAGAAGCGTCCAATTTTGTGGAACAGATCCTACTTGGTGTTCAACACATGCATTCACTTGGTGTTGTACATTTGGATCTTAAAGTGAGTTGAGTTTCTTGTGGTAAAACTTTGGGCTGTTTTACCAGAACTCTGTAAACGAGAAATGTTTCATTCACTTGTTTTACAAATTAATTGCATCCATCAAGAAAAAGTGCTAGAGGATCTTCTGATTACAAGTAATCATTTATATAGAACTGGAAAATGTGCCACGACGAGCGAGAGTCTCGTAGCAGGTACGCCATTTATGCCGGTTACCAGCCAAGTTGACCGGTGTCTCAAGCTATCGTAGGGATCTCAACCAGAGAGCCTAGAACGTAAGCATAACTCATTCTTATATCATATGTAACCAGGAGACCAAAACCATCCACAACGTAGTTGGTTTCGAATCTTTTCCGCAAAAATAGCAGCTTTCTATATAACAGAGTACACACTGCCTGGAAGTTGATTGCTTGATTATATAGAGGTTTGTCAATGAAAAAGATAGGCTTTCTGATTTTACTGGAAGTCATATTATTTAACCTTCATTTATCTTTTTATAACATTTGTGTAATAAAATCATGCATAGAGAAAGATTTACACTTCGTAAATAATGCAAGAACACAATGTTTTACAATGATGTTTACACAGTGGGTTTAGCGAACACGCTCGTTTTGAACAACTTCTTCTTCGGGGTAATAAAGTTAAAATTAAAATGTGCTTCAATGTCTACGTGTGATTCGTGATTTGTGACTGTTTTTGATGTATGGTTGGGAAAAGGCGGATAGGGGGGATATGTTCATAACCTAATTAGGAGAAACGAATAGGATGTGGATGGAAGTGTTTGGGTCACGGGGTCATGTGAAAGGTCACGTCTATCTCGGGGCTCAGTGTAAGTAGTAGTGTCCAAGGTAGTAGTCTGGTTGATTGTACGACTCGTTTTTGAGAACAAAGTGATGGGTTCAATAACCGTTAAAGCGAACATGCTCGTTTTTGACAAGTTCTACTTCGGGCTAATGCAGTGATATAGTCAAATTATTAAACTTATCGTTTTGTTCTCAAACGCGAATCGTACCGTCACTCAGACTGCCTTGGTCACAATGTGACACTTACCCCCAAGATAGACGTGGCCCCGTGACTGAAAAACGTGAAGACCCGTCCACATCTTATTCGTTTTTCCCAACCGTGTTACGTACACATCCTCCCCCTTGCGCCCTTTCCCAACCACACATCAAAAATAATCACAAATCACGAATCACACGTAGACATTGAAGCATATTTTAATTTTAATTTGACAACATAACTGTATTAGCCCGAAGAAGTTTTCGAGAATGAGCTTGTTCGCAAAAACCCCTGTGTTTTCCCTCCATGACCAGATAGGAATTTTGAATAATATTTACATTAATTTAAAATCACATTAATTTACATTAAAATTGATATCTATGTTCAGCATCCTAAAACTTCTTAGCTGTCGTGTCATACGTGTTTGTTCCCCGAAATAGAAGGATACATCAACTTAAGATGATGAAAAAATATTTTATATTCCCTGATTTATTGGATACCTGTGAAGTCGGATTCCGGATAAGCTACTGAGTTTAATCCGCCAGGTAATATGCAGTTTAGCGATGATAAAGCAGTGGCGTTGAAATTTAAAAATTTAAATTATGGGCTGATGCTTTATGCTGAATTGATAGGGCTTATCGAATTCCGTAAACACGTGATGATCAAAGAGTAATACTTGAAGAATTCTAATCCGTAACCCAAATTAGCGAGAATAATTAGAATCCATGCCGAGGATCAATCCCATTCCAGAACTCTCTAAATTCGAAGATTTGTGAGGTAAAACGGCGATAGTCCATTCTAAGAATAACACCTGGGAGATACATAGGTAATACCGTAAAATTTCAATTTCAGCGGATGGTACGCTTTATCTAGGTAATCGCTGAAAAGTCACTAGAATTCAACTTGGGAGAACACAAACTTTCTGTCGTACGTTTCTATCTTCTTTTTACCCATCAAGTTTTGACGCCAATGGTTTTCGTATAAGCTGTTTTTACCCCAAAATTATTTGGGTTATTTACACTCTTTCACAAACATGTTTTGAACGAGTTTCTTATTGATTTAGTTGTGATCTAGGCGTGTAAAGGTAATCACAAACAGCTGTCCTTTTGCGTCAACAACATTCAGATTTATTCTCATCTGGATTAACATCAAATCACTCTTATCTCACCTCACCAGTAAAGCTTTATTACCAAAAATGGTAAACTATTAAGATTATGCAAGTTTTCATCAGCTTATCATTTTGTAGTTGAGTGAAATCACGTTTGAGCTTAGTTCAACGCTTAAATTCTACTAAGCACTTGATTTCTGGTATTTCATATCCAATGGTTGCATAATGTTTTCCCCTAAAACTTTCAGCTTTCGTTCTGTTTTCATTTGTTTATATGAGGTTTTTGGACATGGATGGATGCACCACTTTTGTAGAGCTGAGAAACAAAACCGTTTTTATCGATCCATGTATGAATTGAAGTGTTCTAACAATAGCTCAAAGTGTCCCCCGGGAGGTGATATACCTTATTCTCTTCCAGACTCTGCAGTGTCTGAAAAGCTACCTAGGAAAACGAACATGCGTTACCTGTGGGAACGTTGGCACTATCCTAGAGATGAGAAGTGAGTGCATCACTGTGGGTTTCATGTACGCTTTATGTAAGTAGCTAAACCTCTCATGACCAGAACCGATAATTCTGCTTTAAAATACACGAAAGGAATAAAAATTCTATGAAATATTGTTGTTAACACGCTTTTCATCAATATTCGAACCCACGACTTGGTGAATTACCAGTGGTTAAGGATTAAGATAGGCATTGTGAACGCCAAGCTCGAACACTCAGGGAAGGTGAAAACAACATAATGACTGTATCTCTAAAGAATCACTATATCCATCTAACAGGATGAACGAAACGTTATTCCACAAGTCCTCTGAAATCTGTATCCTTCGGTGTGATATCACTCGCTCCTCAAATGTGAACCCGATCAAGAGTCGCACAAATATTTGAGGCCACTTCAGGTATTGGAAAACTTCTTCTGCATCATCTGTGGTACTCTGGACGAGAAATCACTGATGAATATCACACTGCACTACTTAAGGTGCTACTGTATAGAAGGAATTGAAGAGCATTGTTAAGATTAATTGAACACTGATCAGCAGCCCAATCACTCAAAATTAACCGATAGGTGATGGTGGCGCAGTGGTTTGGTCGCTGTCCCTGGCGTGCTTCGGACCATATGGTTTGAGGTTTGAACCCCGCCACCGTCACCCGACGTTGGTGGTAGGCAACTGTACTGTCGTGTGGTTTAACACAAGAGGATCTGTCACCTTTGTTGTAAATCGGTATGATCACCGATTCACGCCATTCAGTTGAAACCTGTTACCTCTCCCACTCTGAGCCCAGGAGTTTCGTTAACTCTGAAACCAAGACTGACCCTCCGTCCTATCGTACACCTACGGAACACTGCACAGCCAAGTAATGCACAAATTTGGCTGTCCGGTCATAATAACATACATTCAACTCAATTATAACTACTTCCATCTCGTTCCGCTACATCGTTGTCAGGTGGCTTTTACCACATTTTTATTCTCTCCTTGAGATAAAGAGCATAGTTCATTTGGAAAACGTCAGCACACGCTCGAGCTAAACATGTCTGTTATGCGTGAGCAGTTCTTGCAGTGTTTTCACAATGAATGACAAGCCAGTCATAATCCAGAAACTCGTAGATAAAATTTCAGTGAACTGGATAAAGCAACCGGTTACATTCCATCGGAACATGGCGTAAGAATGTTAATTTGCGCGTTGACTTGACACAATTTGATCGATCAGTGAGACTGAATCAAGTGAAAACAAGCTCACCAAACGCACAAGGTAGTATTCGTAACAAAAATCTGGGGTCAGCAAGATGGGTGGCCTCACCCACTCTCTTCAGACACTTCATCACATCTGTATAACCCAATGAAAGCTCTATTAGTCGAACACAATTTTTACATATGTTTCAAACACGGGGTTCCCTTTACACCTCGCATCAAAACCGAAAGAATACAAGTGTCACGAGATATTAACATTTGCTTTCGGTGAATTCCTTTTCTATGAATTAATTTCAATAGAAATGTGAGTGGA
>UZAN01046716.1:12474-28373 GCA_900618425.1 Echinostoma caproni
ATTCATAGTAAACAAGCATGAACCAGCGATGGAACGATTCAACTATTGAAACTCACGCTTAATTTTACGAAAAGCTTTTGCAGTTCTATTCCTGTCTGAGGTTTCTTCCAGTCCTCACTGTGATAATTGTATTCTTCAAAGTTTCGTTTGAAGATCTCATCGCGAAACTCGGGAATCATGTAGAGACTTTGTAACAAACTGTTCATATAGCACGTATTTCCCAGATTTCTCAACCCGGAATATTTTAGCTGACCTGCAGAGTGGATAGACAAACCAAGCGGTGTATTGAGACCGGTGAGTTTAAACACACACACAGCGTTTTTCTTCGAAATAAAAAACCAAAAAAGGAGCGGTCCGGTCTCATTGATTACGTGGTCAGGTGGGGTGTTTGTTTGTAAAAATGCAAATGCAAATGTCTTTTTAATTTGTTTGTGATAACCAACAAAGAGCAGGTTTTTCGTCCTGTTTGGGACTCGTCAGCAGTGCACGTACTTTTTGTGTCCCTGTCGGGGTTCGAACAGCGAACTTTCCAGTCCGGACTTCAAACACTTACCCCCGAGCTACACGGTCGACGGTTATCACCTTTGTGACTAGCTCAATCAATTTTAGAGAAGCAAGCTTGGATTAGCCCATTCGTTTATTAAAAGGCACCCAAGAGTGCTACTCTAAAATCTTTTTACATTCTTTTGTGTTTACTGAATGTAGAAAACTATTAGGAAGCGAGCCGCGGTCATACAACGAATGCTCGGGAAAATGATGAAGACGGGCGGCGATGGAGCGGTTTGGAACCCGGGTCATTTATCCAATCAATTGGACATTCGGCTATGAATTTTGTGTATTTTTAGTGTCAGGTGCTGCTTATAGTGACGTTTTAGCTGATCGGTTACATTCGAAGAACTAAACGTCGATTTTTTCTTTGGGCGTGGGTATTGTTGTTGGATCAATCAAGAATAGCAGCCCGGAAAACGGGGTGTATCACACTTTTGTGCCCAGCGAATCTGCAAGCTTCCTGGGGAATTCTTCTGAAAATGGCTAACACAGTGGTAAATTGGTCAGTTCCCCGGTGACCATTGGATAAGGCATGGTACAAGCGCCGACGATCAGTGAGTTCTAACGATGCGGCGGGTTTTGTCTTCTCTCGTTGGAGCACCGGTCGGCACAGAACACAACGCAGCAAATATCCCGTCAAATTCATCCTGAACTCTATGCCAACCTGAAACGTTGGTTTGCCGGTTGCATCCGAGCAAAATGAGGTCCAGAATCTGAGCTTTCCTCGCGTCACAGATAATAATCTGAAAGCAATATTAGGTGCGAGTTTTTAGTGGCAAAAGTGTTTTTGATCAACCGGTTCAAAAATCGCGCGGTACGCTTCTTGTTTTTATCATTTGATTTCATTCTGTGGGAGGCAGGAAAATCGTACACAGTCCATGAAGCTTATGTATTAGAACCAGCTCATTCAAACATCCCAATAGAAATGTGAAATGATTCTCGGCACGTCCACTTTTTCAATTTATCCCTTGACGGCATTCTGCTTATGGGTTTAACACCAGAGTGAGCACACCCTAACGGTCGATTGAACTGTGTAGCCCAGTCAGTCGGCAAAGATCCTAATCTGCATATTCTAACTTTATGCAGTCAGTTTTCAAAGAGAATGAGGGTCATTTGTTGAGCTAGTACTGAGTAATCGAACTTTCTTCAACGTGCCCATTCAATTACCACATTCATAATTTATCTACCGTTTAGTTGTGCTCTTTTTAACTCTCCGACTCCGGAGCAGAAACCGTACCTCATCGATCCACGTTTTATCAGCGCATTATGTGTGAAACCAAGTCACGCACCACTTGGTTCACATCGAGGACTATTTACCAGACGCCGCTAATTCACTTCATGTTCAACACAATTTCCTATCCGCGGAGCCATTGAAGTTACATATTTACTTTATTCTTCCGTTTCCTTTCCCTGGAAAATTTGGACCCAAGTTAGAATTAAATGGGATCATTTCACTAAGGTTTAACAGGAATGAGCAACATAGTCTGCCAAGTTCAATGGAAGAAGACTGGCTACAGTCAATTCCGGAAATTTCCGATCACCGTTTTCACGTACAACTTGCCACCACGCTATGTTGCGTCATCACGACATGATCGAGATCATGATTCAGTTCGTCCAGTAGGTTAGAGCGAGGCCAAGGTAACTAGAGTGCAATAGGTGAAAAAGGTTATCAGAAGTTTCCAGAATTCGCCTCTGTCCATTGTTTCTCCATTTGCCCATGTTGTACCATACACACATCCTCCCTGGCAGACAAAGATAGAAAGCTCAGTAATGAAGATAGTAACCGCCAGATATAAATGAAAGGTCTCAATAAAGTGTTTCATAACAATGATGATCCGCCTCTCCCGGGGAGGTGCCAGCTAAAAGCGTACAAATGATGCAATCTACAGGAAAAAGACCGAGTAGCCACTATTGGCATTTCACACAGAAGAAATCCTAAATATTCTCGGAGATATTAACATAAACAGATTCTTCCGGGTTCACAACACTCTGACAAGCCATCTCATGAAAGCCAACGATTTTTCAAGATCAAAATAATTACATTTGCAAAATGAGTTATAAAGAATATTCCGCAGAATACATTGGGCAGACCAGTAGACAACTTTAGACAAGAATAATTCGAACATAAGAGAAAAGAAAAACATTGGCATGCGGACAAAGCAACTCTGTGAAAACAAGAACGAGACTCAGCCATCACTCTTCACGCCCATAGCCGAAAGTCACACCACAGAATACGACAACCGGAAAATACTCCATCTTGGATTTCTTATATGCATTGAACGCTAGAAGCTTTGGCCATTAACACTAACTCAGCTTGCGTCAACAAAAAGGACGGAATCGAGATCTCGAGTAGTGGGACTATCCTAACATCACTAATGCGTAATCAAGACAAAGGTCACTGTGACCCACTTGACCCCATCTGGAATTAGTATGACACAACGAATCATCAGCCCACCAGACGAATTCACACACACACACACACACACACACACACACACACACACATGACGGAACATCCGGTGATTTTTGATCCTTCCCTCTGAGTCATTTGATTGTAATACCTACCTTGAGAAAGGTTAACCGAGACATCGACAAACAAATTCTCTACTGACAGCGCTGTGTTACTAACATTATAACATTCACATTACTTGCACACATTGTTGTTCTTTTCTATTTAACGTTAATGAACATTTAATTCTACTCGATATAAGAACACACGTGAATGTGAATGTCTGAATACAAATTTAGGAGACCATATCTGTTCGCTATTTCGCTTGTCTTTTGATATTTTTGATACATGCCGGTGAAGGTAAACCGACTGCCGTCCACACAAATCGGATTGTCTAATTCTTTTCTTCCCATACTTTGGGAATCGTGAGCACAGTCAAAACACCGGTTTACTATAGACTTCTGTGGGATTTGTTAACTCCATGTTTTTACCAACATTTATCATGTCTTGGCCTTGTGAACGGTGCATACAGATTCGAAATTTGACTGAAAAGAAGCGTATTTCACTCTTTTTATTTTTTATTTCTTTTTTATTTTACTTCCTTTTATTGAATTTGTAAACATACATTTATCGGGAAGGGGGAAGCGGCCAAGTGAAAGGTTGCCGTTCACCACACCATGGGGAAAGTTAAACAATGCTGGGGTGATTCGAACACACCCTCAGGGCGATAGTTTGATGACGTTACCACCGGGCCACCGCCGTCCACCTGTCTGAAAGATGCATAATGCTTTCCCTGCACCACCTGTGATCGAATTCAACTACCGTTAGTGTTTGTCATCAAAAGCGTGCAACATACCTGACGACAATTCAGTAGCTACTGGCTACCGCTCAATAACCGTGATCTTAATTTAGCACCAACGTCCTCGGGTAGAATAAACTCAACTTTCCGACACAATCCAACCGTATAGCTAGCTTATCATCACCACCAATGTTTTGACTTGGTAACGTGACTTGACAGCCATATATGAGTCACGCGACAATATCTTACTCAGGTAAGGAGGAACACAAAGAGGACGATTTTGTGCCTTGACGAAGCAAACATTAAATGACCAATCAAGAATACAGGTTTGCAGACCTTAGTCATTTCTCTGAGGTATGATTCAACCAAAAGTTAGATGGTTTGATGCCATGAACGGAGTGGGTAAACAACAAACAACTGCNAACTGCTAATTGGTGCATCTGTTTGATCTACAGGAATAATCCGGAGCTGATCCCTGTAATCCCGTAAGAGATTTACTACCGCTCGAATAAATGCACTCAATGTTGCCTCCATCATGACTACTCGATACCAGTATTGAGTTACCCACTTATGGGTGAACTGGGCCATTGTCAAGAAAGAATACCGACACAATATCTGGTTGCTCGTTTGCAACACTTATTAACTGCACACATTTTCAGAAAGCCGCAAATCATGGCCGTGTTCCTTTCAGTGTGACCAGCAGAATGTCACTTTTATTAAACGTATAAGAAATGTTTCCGATATGTGATCCTGTACTTTTTGAACAATGAAGTGATGTATTCCACATTGAAAGATGGAAACGTCTTGATGTTTTTCCGTCCTTAGATAAATGAAAAATTGTCATGTGACTGAATACTTACCAAGACATCTGACGGAGTCAAAACTGCGGACTTGTTTGGATTTTATGCAGTATGGATCTTCTAGAAAGGAGTTTGTGGTTAGAATGCCCCAGACTTTGCGTTGTATAATACAGCCTATTATCAATTACCAGTCGCTCGGAGCCACTAAATGATTTCTGGAATTTGCTAGATGGTGACAAGCCTGCTAAACAACGTCAACCCCTTGAGATAAGTGCTAAGTATCATGTACAACCAGATGCATTAATGTGATGAGTCAGCCCTCCGAGATGACGCCAGCCAAGTGCCCACGTATTCCAGTGTCTAAACAACGGAGCATGGGCAACATTATCGACTAATCAACAACCAGACAGTGCAAATTGAAGGTGTGTAACTGGAAGAACGAAAACTGTCATTGGCTGATATTCGTTTAACGAATGATATTTCTCCTTACGCATTATTCAATCCCATTGATTCCTCTAAATAAACGAACCCCTATTTCTGTGACCTTTATCCTGCATATCGGTGACGGGAGACTCCGGCCTACAATAACTAAAGCAATTCTTTGCTGCAGTCGCAATCGTGATCAGTGATTCGTGATTTGTGCCTACTTTAATTACTATAATTACCCTCATTGGAGTGTAGAATTTTTTTAAAATTAATCAAACACAACGATTCATTGTAAATGTGCTTGAGCAGTAGGAGTAGTTGTTTTTCAGCACCCGATGGTTATTTGTATCATCTGGGTCCAAGGGTCCAAGTAAAATGAAGTTGGTTAATCAAAGTCCGAATCACTGTGTGCGATATAGATATTACTGAAAGAAGACATAAGCGCCATTGTTGTGAAGATCCGACGTACAATCGTTCGCGAAAAACCTTTTTAGTGTGCTAAACTATTTCGCAAACAGTTGACCTCTGAAATGACAATAAATGCTTTTGCTTTTTTAAATGCCGAAATCATGGTATTTCGGGAATCGGAGGTAACCTCACCGTCAGAAGAATCCGCAGCACAGTGACCGCGGTTGGCAATCTGTCCGCTTTGAGTATTAGAATCTGTAAAGATAAAAAAGGAATAAACAGATAGGCATTAAGGCAGAAAAATTTAACATAGCGCTGTTTGGATTGGACAAACCATAGAACGATATAGCTGGATTACACGATCAGTAACCCAAAGAATCGATATACGCAAAACGAATTCTCTTCATATGTTGGTCCTTTCCGAATAGCTCAAAAGTGTTTGTTTCGCGGGCAGCGTAGATCAAGGAAAACCGGAAATAATATTATTAATGATAGTAGTAATAATAGTAATAATTATAATATTATTGAGAATAAGAATAATAATAGTTCTCCGCCTGCGTACGATATACCTTTACCAAATTCAACAACAACAAACCACACTATATGTATGGAAAACAATCAAAGTTTACTGTTTAAATTGTTGTTTGGCAGATTGAAGTTTAATCATGAGATTGTGAAAAGTTGTTCAGTAACCACGATGGAATTTGAACTCATGCACAAATGCCGCCTACAATTTCGCACAGCACACAACCTACCAACTGAGCTACAATGAGGCCACGCAGACAGAGCACTGATCTTTTCACATTCGAATTACCCATCCAATTTACACAGGCATATAGTATCTAGAACACAATTTCAGGCCAAAAATTGTTTTCAATTACTCATAATCATACCATTACAGTTTCTGAGGGAAAAAATCCTAGGGGATGGAAGAAGAACATTAAAATGTAAGGAATCGTTCACTTCGTGTATGTGTGTCTGTGTTTGCGTGTGTGGCACACTGCATTCTCAGATCTGTGCTTCCGGGGGTGGGGTATGGAGAACAAGAACAGTTATTCATAATCATGCCATTACATAACGTTAAATAAGAATAAACAAGGAATGAGAGATTCCAGTCCTAATGGTGTAGCTTCGGCTCCAATCATGTGTGCATGTGTTCCTGTGTGAAATTGATTACAGTTTTAAAAGTTCAAGTGATTGCAAACGTGTTGGAGTGGCTGAAATAGGCCAGGGGAGATTAAGTGTTTGCGCCAATTTCTTCTGGGTGCACAAGGTGGTTATGAATACGAATACTTGCAAATTCGATGCTTCACTACTCTCGATTGCCTACACCGAACCTTGTAAATCGGTCGAAGCGCACTTGCCACATCCACCGAGTGATTTGACTCAACGAGGTACGAACACATCGCGCTTGGAATTGTCTGAATTGTTCCAGTCCTCAGCTAAGCCGGGTGGTGTTCGCGAACGCGATCGGATAAGCGCCTGGTCGTGCGGCCAATGTACCCAGTTCCACAGGAACAGGTGAATGAGTATACACAGAATGAGGCGGCAGAATCTAGCACTCTGTCCTTCAGTCGGAAACACATAATCGGTGTAGATGTGAACACAGTTTTTAATTGTGCAGCATAAAACGTTCTGTTTACTGCCCGGGTGAGCTTTCTTTAACGATTTCCGCCTCCGTATCTCCATTAAACAGCAGATGCACATACACAGATTTCTTCGCTGCTCCTATTTCCTTAGACCGATCCTCGTGGTTTAGCATTGCCCTATCGATAAATCGTTCGGGGTAAACATTTTGAGAGAAGACAGTACGTAAGAACTGAAGCTCACTGTCGATGATGTCCGTCGTGCATATTTTCTTCACTCTTTGAACTAAATAGTGAATCAGACTTCTCTTCCTCTGAAGAGGGACAAAACTATGGCAATGGATATGCTGTCCATTCCAAGTTGCTTTCCTATGCATCGATAACTGGACAGAGTTATCACTGCGGTGTCTTAGGAGTACGTCTAGAAAGGCTAGACTTTTGTCCTTTTCTTTTTCCAGAGTAAAGTTCACGTTCGGATGGGCATTATAGAGTTCTTCAAGCAACCGATTAGTATCCGCATTTGAATCTGTTATACATAATGTATCATCAACGCATCGTCCGTTCAGGATACATTGTCTGATAGGAGGCTCCAGGGGATCGTTCTTAAGTTTTGCCATAAAGGTGTCGTCGAAAAGTGGTCCTAAAGGTGACCTCATTGCAACCCCATCTTTCTGACGATATAATCCACCATTGAATTGAAAATGTACGTTACGCGTACATACGAATAACAATTGTTTCAGCTCATCCAATGGAATTCCCACATCGATGTTGTTCCTCTGAATAAATTCACATATGTGATTGATAGTTTCACTTATTGGCACATTTGTGAACACAGATGTAACGTCAAATGACTTCATCTGTTTGCCCTCTAGTTTGAGGTCCTTCAAAGCTTCTACAAGAAGAAAGGTGTCTCATAGACTGTGCTTGCAAATTGCGAGTCTCCCTGGTTCCAGTAAGCTTGCCATCTTCTTCGCAGGAGTTGGAGAAACTCAAATCCACACTTGTGAACTCACGTCACCAATATCGCGATCATAAGCCCTCAACGAACGGACTGCTAACATTGGAACATTTGAAGTGTCTGAAAGAGTTGATAAATAATGCGGAATGCTTCCCTTGAATTAACACGATGGCTAGTGTCTACCAAGTGAGCGAGAATCGCACTTGGGATAGATCCGGTACCACCTCGACTCAGCTAGTGGGGATGGTGTTCTTTCATGCGGATAGATAACTGCCGTACCATACGACCGACGCAGAGTGCATCACAAACGCATCTGAACGAGTAGGCAATCATTGAAGCGGTCAACATCTGTAGTTTATCTTTATTCCGTATGCTTATCACTGGCGAACGTTTGAAAGGGCAGCTTAGGTGCGCGGCGTTGAATGTGGCTTTTACCGCTCCATTTATTCGTCTCAGCGGCAACGTCACCCTTAAAAGAGAGACTAATGAACAGGTCCTTCTTTTCCAGTGTGAACTTTTGGTACCTGTTCCATCATATTTCGTTGAATGAAACGGCAAGCGTAGCCATTGCTTCTTAGCACTGGAGATAAATTTGAGTTCATCTTCCAATACTTCTTGTGAGCAGATTCTCCGAGCTCTAGATACCAAGCATTTTGTCAGGTTCCTCTTTAGCTTTGTCGGAACAGAACTGTAGAAAATCGTATGTTGGCCACTCCATGTTTTCCTACGGTACACACGTCTTTTAATGAGGAGTACATCTAGAAACGTTATTCGATCGTCTGTTTCTACCTCCTTTGTGAATTTTATGGCCGGTGTGGGGAGTTAAACGTTTCCAGCAGTTGATCCAGTTTGCAATTTGAATCAGCTATACAAAATATGTTGTCTACATACTGACAATATTTCTAAAGACTAGTAATCGTACCGTTCAATTGGTTATTCTCCAGCATCGCCATGAAAATACTTGCCCAAAGGGGTCCTAGTGGTGATTCCATTGCTACTCCGTCGTTTTGTCGATAGACCGTTCCGGTGAAAAGAAATTGAACGTTATACGTACACAGAAATAAAAGTTCGCGTGGCGCTTCTGTGGGTATCCTCAAATTAATTTCATTATCAGTAAGATGTTTTATGATGAACTGGATGGTTTCCACTAGTGGCACATTTGTGAAAAGTGACGAAATAACCATGGACAACATCACCTTATCTGAGATGTCTATATCTCGTATTACTTCAATAAATTAACACCATATACCAATAACCGTTTCCTTTTGGGTTCAAGGATTTCAGCCAACCATTGAGCGACAGCATGGTATGGAGGATTAGTCATCGATAGGATAAGACGAAAGGGTACCTGGGCTTTATGGATTTTTGGCAAACCATATAGCCTCGGAATGCATGAACCGGTAGGTCTTATGCGTTCATATAGTTCACTGCTTATGTAACCCTCTTGAGTGAGTCTTTTCAGTATGCCTGTGATTTTTCGTTCAGTCTGGTGTGTTTTGTCTTTTTATGTTGGTGGGGTTGCAAACTTGTCCTCTTCCAATACGATAGCTAACAGTTTGTCAATATATTACTTCTTGTCCATGATCAGAATCCCGGTTCATTTAACTGGGCGACTGAAAAGTATATCTTTATTATGGGCCAGTTCACGTAGTGCCTCGACGTGCTTTTTGGTAACGGGGCCAGCAATGTGGGATTCAGCTCTGCGGTATAAATAGTAAGTGTTATCGAGAGTTGATTCGAAAGCTTCCATCTCTTGGATCGAATTAAGCACCAAATCCCGTGTCTGATTAAACAGGTTTTCCACTTGTTCCTCCAAATCCACGAAATCATTCTTACTTCTTTTGGGAAAACAAAACTTTGGGTCTAACGATAAAACCTCGATCTGCGTGTGATTCAGACATATACTAGATAGGCTATGGGCGTACCTCTCACGTTGACTGGGGAAATTGCATTGCGGTATCTGTTTGTCCAACGTTCGCCTCAGGCAGGACAATCTCTTTTCTTTACTTGATTGAACTATAGTGCTCACATGATTGAGATATTCCAGTTTTAAGTCCTCATGTAAAAGATCCACGAAATGCTGACGAATTGATATATTCCGTTCATATGTTGTCACTTCAGGGCGAATAGTATTACACTCATTAAAAGCATGACACCGCAATGACGTGACATAACTGCAAACCCCGGAAGCACAGATCTGAGAATGCGGTGCACAACACACAAATACAGACACACATACACGAAGTGAACGATTCCTTACATTTTAATGTTCTTCTCCCATCCCCTAGGATTTTTCCCCTCAGAAACTGTAATGGTATGGTTATGAGTAATTGAAAACAATTTTTGGCCTGAAGTTGTATTCTAAATGCGAGTATGGGCATGTTGTGAATGTTATAGTGTTAATAACATAGCGATGTCGGTAGAGAATTTTATTCGCCGTCGTTTCAGTTACCCTGGGTAACCTTTCTCAAGGCAGGTTTTACAATCAAATGACTCAAAGGTTACCCACGGTAACCGAAACGTCGGCGATAATTCTCTACCGACATCGCTGTGTTATGAACACTATAACATTCACAATAAAACAACACACGACGCTTCGATTTTTCAATACACTCCTAACGTCATTTGGTCACGATGTGTTAAAAACGAGTATGAGCATATTTCCAAATTTGAAGCATATAGTATCCACTTGTTAGCATGCAAGCTGACTGTCCAGAGAGGTTTTTCTTAGAATTCACCGGAGACCAGGGAATGAACTTCTAAGGCAAGGTTAATTGTTCAACATGCATGATGATCGGATTTCTCTGATAAACCCACCAGAGGTGCGATTTGCAACGATTTGTCCCCTACTTCCTCACTGTTTCAAAACAGGAAATTATTATTGACCGAACTAAGGACACAGGTTCGATAATGCAGGAGGGCTTTCCAATTTACAGTTATAATCTTCGATTGAGTTTGGGCCTCACAAGTTAGGTATATAATGGATTGCCAAACACACAAACAGAATCACGTGCAACCGTTCAATTGTGTTATGCGTTATTGTCTCAGTTCCGATAAATGAACGCATTTTCCCATGGTTCCGTAGCACATATTCCGAACACGCTCAATTCCATTCCTCCTCCAAATAAACTGAATGATTGTTTTGTCCCTTCTTCTATAAATGTAGCATTTCCATTCATATGAAACTTTAAATCGATTGATGGATACAGGGATCGATTTACTCTTTAGCCCTTTTTGGTGATCCTATCTTACGGGATGACGCATACCACGGAGCGACACGTTACATTTTACAGACAACTGTAATGGATCAGGCTTCCTAGGTGATGTCAGCAATGCGCGTAGGTGTCACAGCTTCTGAACTACATACCATAGGTGGATTGTACCAACCAATGAGAAACCGTACGGCCCAGACGGAAGCTGAACAAAGCCAGAAATACTACAACGCTATTGGTAGAGGCCTGGATGACCGATAAGCTTGTTTTGTACATATTATTTAATCCATTTGATTTCTTTCAATAAACGAACTACTACTCATGTAGTTTTTTCCTCGCGTCTCGGTTAAGTGGGATATTTCGTGCAAGTGCCAGTGTGATCCATTGCTTACGTGACGTCCATGACTGCTTATCAGTAATTCGTATCCGTTGTTTACTTATACTACTACTATTCTACAATTACTACACCCTTACCTGATTGTCATTCCACTTCATTGCTGAATAGATAGATTATTACAGTTTAGTTTCGGTCAAGTAATTGCAGTCATCCTGGAGGTAACCACAAAACACTTATCGAATTGTGGATGCAGTCACTGTTCAAATTAACTTATTCCCGGTGTAGTCAGAACACGCGAAACTTTGAGGTGAGAGCGTGAACATAACCTAGTGAACAAACCGCCAATAAGTGTGCAAAATCACCTCCAGTTGTGGTTGGGAACACTAGATGTTTACATTTTTACGGACAAGTGGTAGTTTGTCAAGGTCTATTCTTCCTCAACACAGGATCTGTAACGTACAAGACCAAAAACTGGTTAATAATTTGTGTCATAGATCATTCTAGATACCGTAGCAACAGATAAGATAAAAAACAACTCACATAATAGATTGCACATAAATTGATAGTCTCATTAGTATAACCAAACAGGACGGATGAGTGTGCAGGCAAACACTGAGTGAGCAGTAACCGTGTTACAAGAGTTAAGTATAGTTGATCTTGCACATATGCTTCGGCCAAAATCGGTCTTCACTCCTAACCACCATCACAAAAACGTGTTTGGCACAATATTGCGTGTTATTTGTATATAGAGCTGCAGTGACCAGGGGATTGGGTGATTGTGGTCACAAGTGCATTCACACTGTTGACCGCAGTCTCAGTTAAACGGCTAAGTTGTCCACCCGGCCCGGTGTGTTGGACTCAATCGTTGATGGTTATTTGCGAAAGTTCAGATATTGTCCGAATTTACCATCCATACCCATTGTGACTAAACACAATGTAGCGAACAAGCTCGTTCGCGTTCTACAGGCTGATACATCACAATTAATATCCCTCTCCCCCCTGCCAAGTTTGATATAAACTGTGATGTACTACCCTGTGGAAAAATCATCGCAAATGAGCTTGTTCGCTACCTTGTGTTTTCTCACAAAGTTCAGATACACGATTTGGTCACTCACCCTAAAGTGTGACTGATCCGCCTTTTGAGGTTTTGTTCTATGGTGCTTATTTGACAAAACCAATTTTGTTACCGGCCGTTTCGCTGACATTCAGTTTCTTTCTCCACGATCAAGTCATTTGCATCGTATTTCACATGTTTGATTTTTCCATTATTAACTTTGTAGGAATATGTTGAAGGTCAATTATTGGCTTTTGAGTATTCTTACAATACTAAAACATACGGTAAATTGAACAAGGATGGTTTTCTGGGTTATAGGTTTTCGTATAATACAGTGGTGGAGGATGGCATTCGTGTGCTTGTGTGTCAGCGATTCCAGCCCCTTTTCATTTGACGTGACCCTTCTCCCGTAAGATTTGGGTACATATGTGGTCTAGTCTAGGTGTTTGGGTTATGGACTTAGAGAGTTTTATTGTCTAAACCAGTCAAATTTGTGTACAGAACTTTAGGCCGAGCAATCGAGGGATGTAATGACATGTGTCGAAAACACGGACCACTTTCGATCGATTGCTAGATATTGAACAATAAACTGACCGTCTTTGCGAGATCGGTCCTGTCTCCCGCGTCCTCACGCTGACGTCGTAAGGCGCTGGGCATATCTCCAGTCTTCTTCCTATTTGGCTATGGTGCATGACATTCCTAAAGCTGTAGGCAACATGCATCACAGGCGCACTTGAAAAGCCGCTCTCGGTGAATGAAATAATCTTCCACTCAAACGACCAACGCTAGAGAGGATCCTGATGAAGTGTATCACTTTCGTTACAGGAGAAGCGATCGGGCTTGCTGTTCTAGGCAAGTGACAAAAAACCTCGTTTTCTTGCTGCCATTTAGCTTTCCATTTTTTTGTTTCACGATCAGATGCCTTGGGTTTTGAAAGCTAATCACACCGAACCGGATTTTGATCGTAATTCAAAGGGACGATTGTTCCACGGATCCGTCTTCTTATGTAAACAACCTGGAAGATCTGTCCTGTACGTATCCTCTTACCATTTATTCATTTACAGCCAAGTTCATAATTAGCATTCTACAGCGCTTATTTGATCGATATTTGGTTTATGTTTGGGGGTAGATATAAATCATTGACACCAAACAACTTCTCGTTCAGTGACATGTTTCCTTAACTTGTGTTCGTTTTGGCATTTCATATAATCGTTCGTTTTCGTTTGTGTTCGTTTGTACAATGATTGAGAGGAAGTTGGCACCGGAGATGTCAGAATTCAAGTCACTCAGTTTCACTCACCTGCAGGTTCGGATGAAGAGGAACTCTGAAAAAAAAGAAATTGTGTGCTCGATTACTAATCTGTGATTGTCTTGAATTGTTAATAACGTGATGATATTCAACTCCGGAGAGAGGGCTAAAACCAACCATTTTCTGGTCGACCTATTCAAGAGACCATAAATTATTCAGTTCTTATTCCAGAATATGCCGTTTATTTGTTGGTCGGATTTTCTTCCACCCTCATCGTTACCTTCCCTCATTGAAACTGATTATTTTTTCACGTACTATCCGACTTGTTTCAACCTTCCACAGCTCAAAAAGAAACGAAGCTTATGTGTTGGTGCTACTCTAAAAAGACGCTTAGGATACGTTTATCGCACTTACTAGCGTTTACCACCCCACCCCCCAAAGGAAAACAGAATCATGATGTTCATTTGTAAATGGACTGGTTCCGACAAGCCTTTTCAAATTAATAAACCCGAGGTGGGAAACGAGTTGTTTCTGTCGAAAGTACTCCTCGTAGCTATAAGTTTATGCATTAAATGATAAAAGATTGTCATATATGCATGCCTGACGAGCGACGAGAAGCCGGTCGTGTGCTTCCTTTACGGAGCCAACACAGTCGCACACGCTTGTTAGATGAAAAGACTACAAACCAGAGCAAGTTCCGATTCAGTGGTAAGCTACCACATCATTTCGTTGATTCGTATCTGATCGTGCATAGAAGTCGAGAACAGAAGCACACCTCAACTTGCATAGCAGGACTTGCGCACACGGACGAAACAACTTCGGTACATATACATCATCACTAGTTAAGTGGTGAGTAAATGATGAATCGTTTGAACGCTTCCTGTGACGCTGGAAATCCCTTTCACAGACTGCATATGTTCAAACACACACGCATATACAGTAGCAGGTCACCTTCGGATGTGTAAGCTTCATGTGACCCGTATCACATTTCTAAATTCTTTGTAACAAACCACAAGATATCAGGGAAACATATGGAGCCCACCATTGTACCGGAATTCTAGATATGTGAGCCAGCGTTCTTTTAGACAGAAGGATCACTTCAGTCCAATATGATGTTATTGATAAGGAACCTGGGATAACAGGAGCGAAGGAAATTGTCTGATAGGAGTTCAAACATTAACCTGGAAATGAGTGTAATCTGAGTGTTTAAATACATGCTGATTTTAACCGGCAAATTAGGTGGAAATTTTCACCTGCCGGTTAGGTTGTCACAAATCGTTCAATACACTGATCTTTCTAAACAATGTTAACATTCTCTACATTGTCCTTCTAACCGGATACCCAGAACGAATCGTCAGTAAAATGTTTTGGAGGTGTAAGCTAACTAAATAAGATCATTCCTTTCATAAAGAAACAGACAAACCTATCACGACACAACCGAGTTGAAAAAACGCGTAAGCTAACTAATTGTTACAGAATAATTTCACAATAAAGATTCTCATTGTATTCGTTTTCGAACAACTATTGTGTCGACAACTGGAGAATGAATTCCCTCTTGATACAGCCGCCTTTATGAATAAATTGTTCAACACTTTCCAGTGGTGTGATCTGTGTAAGCCGCACAAAAAGACGTGTATCTCAGAGCGACCCGAGGGAATACATGTTGCGGAATAGTAGAGAGAGAGCTGGTCTAATCAATATTTAGAACACTATATATGTGATGAGATGTAACCACGAGATGGAGACTGTGCGCACCAAAATAAAATAGTGCAAGATAGTTGATGGCTTATGACATCTGAGCTAAATGTGGCTCAAAAAAGCGATCATCCTGCAGCTTTAAAAAGATTTGTCATTTTATTCTAGATAGTCGTTTGAACTCTGACGAAAGAAATCTGTGCATCCGTGGTGATCAAAAATGTGAGCTGTATTGGCAATAAAATATAGTCATATTCAGATTCTGTCAAAAGTTTGTGCCGGAGAAGCTTGATATATATATATATATATATATGTATTATTGTGATGAATATATATATATATATATATATATATATATATATATATATATATATATA